>PVKA01023968.1:0-34867 GCA_004027165.1 Ctenomys sociabilis
AACATAAGTTATCTTATGCAAAATTCATAATGCTTCCCTGACATAAATTTATCCTCCTCTTTCAAACAAGCAGAATAAGGCTCACAGAAGTAGAATTTTCTACTCAACCAATCAGATGTGGTAGATGGGAGGTGCAACAAAATATACTTGTCTTTCTCAGCTTTATATTTTGTTTCTTTTATGCAATGCCTATATCATGTTTCCTGATACATTGAAGAAAAATACGACGTAATTCTCTTGTAGTTTCAAAACTCTGCCATGTCTTTTTATCTTCCTTGAATAGTTTCAACAGATTAACTTGTGATTGCTTGAATCAAATTGCAATAATCTCAGCAGACAAAAGTTTGAGGATTTTTCTTTTCGTGCTCTGTTATGTCCAACATTGTCCATCTCATTTTGAAGGGCTTATTTTATCCTCTGGTCCAATTTTAGTATTTGTTTTTGTCTTCCAATCATCTATTTCCAGAAGTCTATGTGAGATCCTATGAAAATGTTCTGAACTTTTTCTGCATCTCTTATTTTCTATGCTTCTTAAATCCTACAAATTATGTAATTCACCGACCAGAAATGACTCTTCCCATGAAGGGCCACATGTCGAAGGATCACCCCATTGGCTGCTTCTTAGGCTTATTCTAAAAGGGTAAATTTGGGACCTGCTGTTACTTTCCACCTCCTAGTTCCTTCTTGCAATGAAAACGTGTACATCTTTTTGTTTTGTAAATATTTTCCTTTTACTAATACTTTTGTCTGATTTTCTTATAGCTTGTTCCTTTTAAAAACTATCATAAAATTCAACTATCACATCATCTATTTTTCCAAAACACTTTCACAACCGCAAAAGGAAAACTACACCCATAAAGCAGTCAGTCATGATCGTACCCGTTTTCTAGTTTCTCGACACCATTACTGCCGGTTTCTATGAATTTATTTATTTTAGACTTACAATATAAATGAAATCCTAAAGTACTGGCCTTCTGAATCTGTCCTACAGCTTGTATTATCTTTTCATGGTTCAGCCAATTTGTGGCCTGTGCCAGCACTTCCTTGTTTTCTTACAGTGGAATAATATTCCTTGTGTGACATGTTAAACTTTCAATACCCATTCATTGGGCTTTTTCTATCTTTAACTATGATAAGCAGTGCTACTATGAACAGTCATATATTACAAGTGTTTTGTCCAGATACTTGTTCTTAATTCTTTGGAAAATGGACCCATGATAATTTCATATTTATCATTTTGAGGAGTCATCACACTTTTTTGTAGCAGCTGAAAGATTTTTCATTCTTGCCAGGAGTGTAAAACTTCCCTCACCCTCACCAACTCTTATTATTTTCTGCTGTTTTCATTACAGTTACCCTAGTAGAAAAGAAATGGTATTCTGTTTTCAACTGTTAGCCTTTTTATTGTTGGATTGTAAATGCTCCTTACATGTTCTGGAAATCAGTCCATTCTTAGAAGTATGACTTTTGGATATTTTCTCTTGTAACATAGATTAATTTTCTTTTCTCTCTCTTATTGGTATTCTCTGATACAAAAACATTTTAAGGTTTTATATAGGAAAGTTAGAATTCATCAATCAGTAAAATCAAAAGTAAAACCTTCAAAAATGTATACATGTCTTGATGCTAATTATGTAACATGAATAAATATTATACCATGATGCTAATTACATATATAAGCAATGTGATGGTTTAAGCTCATGTAAACATGTAAGATGTAAATATGAATAAGAGTTTATCTGCACATGTAAGTAAATAGTTTTAATTATGCATATATATATATATATATATATATATATCAAGCAACACCAGTACTGTCCTGCTTCTGTCTTATAATATATACATTTTCTAAAGTTCCTACAATGTTCTGAACAAAAAAATTATATATTGTTATATTTTAGAATCACATAAATCCAGGCTTTGGAGAGAGAGCCTCTCCAAAATGTTCTTTTTGACGACATGCAAGAGAGTTGATCTCTCTTTTCTTTGAAGGCTTGATCTTTCGGTGTACCCTGGGGCATATTTTCGCATTGACGTTTTCTCATCCAGAATAGGTTTCCTTCCTTCACCACCTGTGCCATGACTTCTGTCACCTGCTCTCCTCATTTGCTCTAGAGGAGTTATTGCCACCACAGCCTCCAGAATTGGAGCCAGTGACCTGGCCTAAGCCAATGACAACATTTTATGATTAAATTCAGGTCAGTATATTCCCTTCACTCTTTAAACTTTAATTGGTCGATTTCTCCATTATCTGCCACCTCTGAATGTGTCTGATGTTCTACCAAGTTCCCAAATGTTTCACACACATGTTTTAGATATTTAAAACCAAATTGGTTTTCATTCCAATTAAACATTTATTAAATGCCTTTACTTTTTAGTTCAGCCTTCAAAGTATGTCAAGGAAAAGCACTTTGGCCTCCATCTCATCCCCATAGATCTAAGATTGCAGATGCTGCTTTGACATCTGCATGGTGCCGGCTAAAGCCACAGGAAGTGTTGAGTATAGCTCAAGGAAGATAATGAGGCTGCAAGGCTTTACCTTATGGATTCACTGGATAGAGGCAGCTTCAGTTTCAAATCTTATTTTCTCAAATGTTGGTCATATAATTTTATTATACTTCAGATTATATCTCTTCTAGCTTTGTGAATAATCTTCATAATTTGTCACCTAAATATGCACATTTAATGACATGATTTTTTGTTTGCAATTATGATTCATGCTTTTGGGGGCAAGGATCTTCTCTGAAATCTTCAAAAATTTCAATTCAATGTGAGTAGATTTCAGGAGAGAAAGACAGATTTTCAGATATACAGAGAGAGAAAGAGAGAGACAAAGACAGAGACAGAGAAACACAAGAGAGACTTTAAAGGCTACCAGAAAACACTAAGAGAAATGGAGATAAAATTTTGTGCTAGCAAGCTCTAAAAATGATCTGAAGCAACAACATTTTAAAATGTAATTCTCTCTTTGGCAAATTTTTTATTTTATTTTTCAAAGAGACTAAAAATACATTATAAAGTATGCAGAATTTCACCAAACAAGATCATAGGAATTCAACAATTGTTCTTATGTTGTATATTGCTGTCCACAAATTGAAAGAAAGAAAGAAAGAAAGAAAGAAAGAAAGAAAGAGAGAGAGAGAGAGAGAGAGAGAGAGAGAGAGAAAGGAAGGAAGGAAGGAAGGAAGGAAGGAAGGAGGAAAGAAAGAAAGAAAGAAAGAAAGAAAGAAAGAAAGAAAGAAAGAAAGAAAGAAAGAAAGAAAGAAAGGAAGGAAGGAAGGAAGAAAGAGAAGGAAGAAGAAGAAGGAAGAAGAAGAAAGAAGAAGAAGAAAGAAGAAGAAAGAAGAAGAAGAAAGCGAGATAGGCATATACACAGAAAGAAAAGGAAGAAAGAGAGAGAGAGGTATATACAGTATGGATCATTCCCCACATGCTGCTGTATGAAAGGTAGCCCCAGAGCGAAGCAGTCACCACTCCCATACACTTGCACAAGTTTGGTTAACAACAGCAAACAGAAACACCTAAACAACACACAGATTTGGAAGCATATTTATTTATATCATTTTGCTCCCTCTCTAGAACATCTTTTAGTCATCTTTGTAAGTTTGGCTTTGTCATCCTAAAATTCTTAAGTTGTTCTTTGTCATGGAAGTATTTCACTTTTCCATTATATTTGAAAGAGAGTTTTGCAGGGTATATCAGTCTGCATTGGAATTTGTTTTCTTGCAAGTCTTATAGTACTTTGCTCCATGCTTTTCTTTCCTTGAAGGTTTCATGAAGAGAAATATGCCATTATTCTGATGGGGTTTCCTCTAAATGTGATCTGCTTCTTTTCTTTCACATCTTTTGGTATATTGTTCCTGTGCTGAATTTCTGGGATCTTGTTTATTATATGTCTGGGTGTGGTTTTAATTGGGTTGATATTATTTGGAGTTCTATATACTTTGGTTATCTGAATGTCAGATTGTTTACCCATATTTGGGAAGTTTTCTGCTGTTACTTCTATGAACAGTGATAGTGATCATTTCCAGAATATAAAGCCCTGATCTCCAGTGGGCTAGGGCTTCTATGTGATGGGAAGCCCTAGAAGATTCTTATCCCATAGAAGTACAGAGGCAGAATGACTTCTCAATTGGGGATTGGTTTATACAAAGTGTACCACAGTAGCCATCTATGTCTAAGATCCAGGAACAGCCAGAACTGGAACAGGAGCTACTACCTGGACTACTAACTGAAGGATACTGGCTTGGCAATGGCATTTTTGGGTATGTCTCATTTATAGAAATGTTTTCCTCCTTTTCTAGCTATTCCCAAAACAAACACCATGTTGTACAATGAAGAGTGTTGTGTTGGAAAAGAAAGGTGAGAAATACAAAGGAAGAAGAAGAAAAGAATAAAATCAAAATAGTTAATCATTACCTGCTCCTTTCAAAAGACTAGCAGAAATTAACAGTACAACTATCCAAACTATTCTATAGAAACCTAAGCATATGTTTTTCCCTTCTTTTGTTCTTTAAAAAGAAGAAAGAAAGAAATGTGGATTTCACCTTCCAGGAGTTTCTGCCCTTCACCCCTTTTGGTAGCTCAGTAAATTGGGGAATACCCCTGGCCACTGGCCACATTGTTCACCACATCCACACAAGCAGGCCATGCAGAGTACTTTGCAGGGTAGCTGGAAGAGGAAGTAATGAAACTCTTTTCTCCTGTAAGGGAGGAAAATATGGACTGCAGCATTTCTAAAAGTTTTCAGATCAAAATAAGTTAGTTAAGCAGTGTTAAGCTTGGACATGCACAACAAAGAGGTGTGAGGGTTAAACTTATGTCCTGCACAGCATTATTACATCTAGGAAATATTATCTAATCAAGAGGGTGGGCACAATCTTTCTCAGCCTCATAAGTCCAAGAACTTTCTAAAGCAGTGAGACAAAGTACAGTTCAGGGACTTTGTGTCCACTAGAAGAAAAGAGAATTTTGCTTCTTCTTACTGAATACCACATCATAGGAGATGCTGCACTAGGCGTACTAAATACACCTCTCATTTAATTCTCACTGACAACCACAAAGCATAGACATCACATTTGCATTTGGACAGATAAAACAATGGAAACTGACAGATTTGTAGCCTGTGAGAATTCATGTATCTTCTCCTTGAGAAGAAACAGTATTCTCATCTGGATATTTTTAACTGGACTCTAGTTTATACCAATATTGTAGTCCTATCTATACAGATCTGATATCAAATTCCAAATTTCTCTAATGTTGTGTTCATGTACTTAGTAAGCTTTTAAAAAAAATACTACAGAGCAGGTGATTAAACAATTTTCATTGATTTTTCTCACAGCTTTGGGGTTCAGAGTATCCAAGACCCAAACAGCTACCTGTTTAGTTTCCATTGAAGGCTTACTTTCTTTGAGTTGCTTTATCAAAGTGTCTCACATAGAGAAGGAGGAGGAGGAAGAGGAAGAGGAAAGTGAAGAGGGGAGAGGAAGGGGAGGGAGGCAGAGGGAGGAGGAGGGGAGGGGGAGAGGGTGAAGGAGGAGGAGGAGAGAGAGAGAAGAGAGAGAGAGAGAGATTTTTCTCTTCATGATCATGGTATCTCCCCTGGCAGGTAAGTATAGATTGTATCTTCTTACAAGAACAGCAGTCATAACATATTGGGGACCTGCTCTTCCACTCACACATTATTTGTTTTCTTGTAGCTCATTCTCCATGTATAGTGACATTGAATTTATGGCCTCAACATATGCATTTTGAGGGAAAGTTTCTTGTTTGAAATTTTATTGAAAACTTTTATCTTGGAGCACTACTGTATTCTACCTAAAATCTTTTCCTTTCCTTTGTTATTTGTGCATCTAAGCTCTATAAATATTTTTTCATAACATCCAACTCTTCATTATTGACTTTAACCTCTTCCCCCTTTGAGTAGTATAAAAAGTGGGGCAAAGTCCACAGCCCAGCTCAGAGCCTGTGTCCTAAGAGGCCATGCATTTCTCAGCAATCCAGAACCCAAACTCAACGATCTGCCTTCACCGCTTTCTACCGTCAGACCCCGCCCTGCCCTTCCGGATTTGTTTTTGCTTCTCATTCACATGTGCACACCCAGAGCCCGCAGACCATTTGTTTGCTTATTCCTTTCTTCATTTATTAAAGAAATATTAAATGTTACTAATATGGCAACCAGTGCACGAGGCTAAGAACACCCAGCTGTGAATAATGCAGATACCATGGCTCATTTCAGGGAGAGACCAGGGAGAATGACATTGCTTGATCTCACAGGAATTGCCCTCATGCATATCAAAGAATTATTATTTCTCAATACCAGCTCAGGACTTACCTCCATTAAAGCATAGCTACAAGAAAGCATAAGGAAAACATGGTTGCTAAAGAGGTTATATCTAGAATAGATGAAACTAAACAGGAAGGACATATAAAACTTAATACTAAAAATGAAGTTCTAAGAAAATTTTACCAGAGGATTCACACTACTGGCAAAGAAGCCAAGGAGACAGTAGCCTAAATAAATCATTCATTATTAGAACAATGAAAACGAAAATCACAATGTTAAGCTACTCTGTAGAAAACACTGTGGAAAATACTTAACAATTTTAAGCTACTGTGCAGAAAATAAAAGACTGATAATATAAATGTCAGGAACAAAGACCACCAGGGATACTTAGACATTGCTGCTCATGGGAAGTTGAAATTATATGAACACTTTTTAAGACACTCTGGCAGTTGCTCAGAGCTACACATGCGTTTACTATCTGACTGACTAATCTCAGTCCCAGACATTTCTACAGGAGGGATGAACACATGCCGTCATGCAAACACACACATGTGAACTGAATGTTTATATCAAGTTATTCTCAATAACCTAAAACTGGAAGCCATGCTAAATCCATCATCTGGTGGCTGGATAAACACAGTCCTCTGTATTTATACACTCACACATGATGATTCTCAAGAACTGTCACTTCATTTTTATGCTCTCTATGAATTTTATAAGGAATAAAACTCATTTTAGAAAAAACACATGAATCAGGTAGCAGGGGCAAGCACACCTTGATGTACAGCAATGGTTGTTAAATTCAACATCTTTTCTCAGTTACACAGGCAATTTACCAAGTTCATCTCAGTCCTTGCTACCTGCATGGCTTTCTTAGCTACCTTAGGTATGTTTTCCCTTATGTCCATGAGTAAAGGAATTCCCAGCTTAGAAGGTACAGACCCTAGTTTCTCACCTAATTCCAACATCAGTAGAAAGGTGTAGTTTTTTTTTTCAGAACTGGGGATTGAACTCAGGCCCTTGAGCTTACCAGCAAGCGCTTATTCTACTGAGCTACCTCCCTAGCCCAGTACAGTTTTTATGTGTAGGCTGCAATTCATGTTGCACTTAATATTTCTGAGGGCTGGGGAGATAGTTCAGTGGCATCAGTGCCTGCCTGGCAAGCACAAGATCCTGAGTTCAAACCTCAGTATTGAAAAAAAATTCTGAACAGTGAATTTATCTGTGCTGCAATGATGTACTTGAAAAATAAATTGCATTGTTTTTAAGTCATAAGAAAAGACATATAACACTTCAGCCTAAAGTCTTTTCTAAACAAGACTTGCCTTCTTTTGGCATATCCCTAAACTTGGGTTCCAGCTAACTGATTTTTCAAGAGAAATCAACTCTATAAAATAGCAAGGGCCACTGATGTAAAAGTTAAGAACAGATGGAGGTAATCACAATCTGTGGGCTATGTGTCTTATGGTTTCCATCAGAAGAGATCAGAGGAGTAATATGCACATTTATTTAACATACAACTAAATACAAATTAGTATGTTCTACTTTAATATATGTATGGAAGCTTTTTAGTCCTGTTTTAGTCTTTATGTGAAGGATGCTACTAGGTAGAAAGGCTGAATCTTCTGTTAGAATGGTGTTGTTGCATCAAAAAGTACAGGTGATTTATTTATTGAGGCTGCCTGAAGCATAGGATTGCTTGATTGGTTCTGTTCAGTACCTGCCATGATTATATAGGTACTTACTTTTTTTCTCAATGAAATGAACAATTTAATGGGTGACTATCAACTGATAACAACCTACCAAGGAACAGCACGAAAACCAGTGGTGCATATTGTACACTTCTGGTTCACAAGGTGTGATCAGCATTACATAGTCCTTTCTATTGACCCTGGTAATCTACTTCTCTGTGTGCATAATTCTGAGTCCTGTACATAGGACAGAAATGGCAATGCGAAAAAATACTGCTGCCGGAAGACACGGGAAGGACATAAGCAAGATACGCAGCAATTATTTAGTTGTAAATACAGAACCATTGTTATTTAACTCAGAAAATCTTTCTCCATTTTGATTTGATCTTGGCACTATAATCACAGTCCCATGTCTTCTCACCAACATCTTCTAGAATAGGAAAAAATTCATACCAATCCTCACTTTCATCACTAAGACTTACAGAGCATACCAGATTGTTGGTGATAGATCCAGTCTTCAGAGGCAATTTATACTTACAGTAAATTCTTTTCCCTCCTTCACCTTCTTTCCCCCAAATAACCACATATTCTCTAAGAATGGAATAAAAACAAGGAGCAAACACATTAAAAATTCTAAATATTAAGTTCCATATTACCTCTTTCATCATAAATCCCATTCATCATAAATGATATACTGCGATGAATATAGTTTTCAGTGCTTCCTTTGGCTGGTGGATCAGGGTTTTCACTGTGCTCTTACTTGAGTGTGTGATGCTCTGCCTTGATGTACAGTTCCAGGGAGCCCCATCCAACTTCTGTACATACAGCACAGCACAAAGTCGTACCATCTTGAATATGGACAGATTTTAATGTGGTGGCCAGGCTAGTGATGATGGATTCTCTGCCATATTTTCTTTTTAATATGCAGTAATTTGTTGCCTCACTTCTTTATCTGGAAACATGATAAAAATGTATTTTTATGTGTAATTATCCCATACAGGTATTTGGTTTGCATTATTACCTCACTTAATACTTACAATAACCATGGAAGTAAATACAGTCATTTGCATGACTTTACAGAATTTAGATATGGAAGTGATGCAAGCCACCAATTCAGAACATTAATAAAAGTCTGGAATAAAACTGGAACCTTCCTACTGCAAGCCCTCATACTGCTCACTTCTACTAACCAGGTGTTAGTTAATATGCATCTTACGATTCTTGCTTGCACCATCCATTTCTCTCTATTCATTAGCTTGGATAGTTTGTGTCACTGATTTGTCCTACACTGGAGAAATGGGCGGGAGTAGCCACTTTTCTTTGTGCTGAACTCTTCAAAAAAAAGTCTCATCTTAAAATGAGTGATGATGATGAAGCTTGCAAGACATTAGAGCCCATTCTGCTACAAGAGGTCACTGAGAGCCAAAACCAATAAAAGGCAAGGAGGAAGTCTGGTGTCGATGAGCCAAGCCCTCAGCAATGATGTGAAAGTGTTAGGTCAGACAAGGACTTTGCTCAGCTAAAAGAGTCACCTCCAGACACTTGGGAAGGTTACCCATCAGGCTTCTTCACAGGACTCTTACTCTTTGCCGTGGTTCATCTCTCATTTATTTTGCAATGATTTCAATTCATTGTACAAATATGACTAAGACAAAAAAGTGTTTTTTATTGTCCTTAGAATTCATATAAAGTCAAGTGTTATTTTTTTTTTTTTGCTTCCTGCTAAATTTGGCTTATTAGTTAGTCTATTTGTGTTAGGATTACAAAAGATGGTGCCTTGGATAGCTTGGGTTTTCTTTTCTTTTTTTTCTCTTTCTTCCTCTAATTCTCAAGTTCAAGAATGCAGGCCTTGTCAAGACACTTGACCTAGAAAAACAGTTGAAATGTTCTCTCCTGCTGGTCAGCTTGGGGTGATAAATTACACCAAACATTCTTATTTTGTGGCTAGGACTAGGTTTTTCAGGTAGAGCCTGGCTTTCTTCCCTCACTGCTGGCATTTTAAAGGAAAAACACAAAGATACCATTCAAGGCACATTAGCACTTCTGAAATGTCTCTTCTAAATTACTTTATATAATCAAAGGCAGAGGAGTCTTTTCTGAATGCCGAACAAATTCAGCAGAACTTTACCATAAGTGGAATTACAACTTGATAATACAGCAGCACAATTGAGAAATGTTGCTCTATCTAATCAAGGTCTATATGGATTTTTAAATTGTATCCACTTTTTTGCAAATGCTAAATCAAATTCTATAAGAATTTTTGAATAAACATTCCAACATTTTAAGTGTATACTATCCTCATATATGTAATGGCTTTTTCTGAAAAGGTCAAGGTCTCCAATTAGCTGTCCAAGGGCCAAATCTTTTTAAATGATCTAACTTAAACTTATGACTTACCGATATGTTTTTTTTTTTTAAATGGCTAACTACATAAATGTGGAAATCGCATATGCATTTTAGATCTACAGTTGCTCTTTTCAAAACAAAATTGAGAAGCTTGTTATGCTTGGAAAATATTCATCCATTCTGAATTTATTTACTCAGCTAGCACTTCTCGAGTCCATGCTGTTTTTCAGGGACTACGTTCTAGTAATGGGAATAAATCAGTAGGAGCAAAGAATTCAAGCAAAAGCTCCCTGTCCTCACAGAGCTTCCACTCTATTGGACATCAGTCTACAGAGGAGCCACAGAACTCCACACAGGTGGATCACTTCCTTTTCCATTTCACCAGAGCTTCACTCTTGTGTTGCAGCTGTGGTTGTCTCCTAACCCTGAGTGTTTAAGGAACAACATAAAGGTCCATGTGTAATGTGAATTCCTACACTAAAGGTCCCAGAAAGACAGGGAAAGACATCCTGGTGTAGGAGGTTGCAGATTTGGGGGCTGGCCGGCAAAGACTCAGACCTTGGCTGTGCTTTTTAAATGCCGTATAATCCTGGGAAATGTTCTTAATGCTCATGCTCCAGTTTCCTCGTGTGTAGCTTAGAAACTAATGCTCCCAAACACTAACAAGTTATTCATTAATAAGCATAGAAAGGACCTGACACTGGAGAGTTTATTAAAGATATAGACTGTTAAAATAATGGAGCCTGCTACCTTCTTTCATGTAAGATCATGGGAAACAGAAATAAAATGAAATACAAAGCCAAGGATGCCAAGAGCGAGTGTCAACCTTCCTGAGAAACCTGATACTCACTCTGACTTAAACATTTCATTGCATTAAAAAAATTCAGAATGTCAGTGAGGACTCGGAACATAAGAGAATCTCTGCTATGACATCCTGTAACTAAGTGGTGTCCCAAATTTTCTGATCAAGGAGATTATGGGGCCACAGACGAAAGTGATCAATGATGCACAGTGTGCCTAAAGAGTCACTTAGGGATTAAAAAATATATCTGAGGCTTTCACAGAGAGCAAAATGATCAAGTAATGACCATGACACATCCAGATGGCTGACATTCACAAAAGACCCACAAGGTGCTCTACATGGTTCCAGGGTAAATATCCTGAGGGGATTTGATTGATCTTATCAGAAAGCAAATGTTACATTTTTAGTTATATAGATCTTCCTTTAACTTGCTTTTAACCATCCAGCAGAAAAGTGTAACCAAGAGGTATAAAAAGTAAAGCTATATTAATATGCTAAGCTATAAAAGACTCAAGTCAACAACTTCGGACAATTACCAGTTGTGCTGGCAACTCACTACTATTATGGACTATTTTGGGTAATTTTGCTGAATTCAAATATGTACAATATTTGGACTGGCATGAAATATGAAAAGGTCCTTTAAAGATTTTGCCAAATGGAGCTTCTCTAATAGCAATGAAAGAAAACAAAAATCGGAGATATAAATAAAGGACCATTTTGTAATGAAATATATTGTAGTATAGATATAGTTTCTCTTAGCTCATTGAGAAGAAAAGTTTGTGCTAATATGGTTTAGATATAAGATCATGTATGAATAGCTACTATGAAGACAACAGTATGCAATGTATTAATTATTGTAACTGTCCTACTAACCTGTTTTGAATCTGTTTAATTGCTACTTTATTTTGTTCTAATTAAAATGAGTAAAAAATTCAGAATTTAATTGTTTCAATTTAAGTGTTTCTTAAACTATAAAACATCCATTTTTTCTCCAGGTACTCATAATGCTGGAGAACCATTCTTAATAACTAGCTGAGAATTTTGTCATTGTTTATGAAACTATGAACTGTTTTCCAGGACCCAGTTTTCCATAGGACTTCAGCATGAGATTAGCTGGCACAAACACCCTGGAGCACATCAGCTGGCACATACTACATTCAAAGAAGCTATTTGCTTTTAATGATTTTTTAAAAAGCAATGTAAAATGCAAGGCTCTCCTATTCTTAAAAATCACTCAGTTCCTGTTTCTTATTTTGTGCAAAGTCTCATCATTTATGACTAACTCAAAAAGCACTTACTGTGTTGGACCTTTTCCTACTTAAATGTGTTACTTCAGTTAACCTTCTCAGAGTCACTGGATAGTTAGCATTACCTCCACTTCCTGTTGAGAACAGGAAAGTTTAGGACAGTGATGTACCATGCCCAAATCTGCACAGCCTCTTGAACAGTGTCAAGCTTGGAGTCTTGGTCTCTGAACTCTGAACTCAGGAATTGGCCTCTGTGCTATGTAATGTCAGGTTTGCTATGAAGGAGCCATGCTCACAGTGTACTACTGTATAGACTATAATAGAAAATATCCCCCCAAAGTATATGTCAGTTTCATTTGTCCAAGTCAGATTTCCTGTTTTGCCTCTGGTTGCTTCTGGTCTTTTAGAAGAGGCTGGTCACTCACTTTGATGCATGTTGTATAAACCAACCCCCAAATGACAAACCATTCGGCTTCTGTGCTTCCTGCCTGTTTATCCTATATAAGTGCTAAACCACCAGAGATAGGGGTCTGATATTCTGGGACTAATCCTGACCAGTGTCTGTGGACATAAATAAATCTGCTATTTGTGGTGTTTCCATTTGCCATTACATGACCAGATGCACAGGAAAATAGTTACAAATGTAGATCCTTGGGCTTTGTCTTAGATCAACTCTCTGAGAAGCTCTAGGGCAAAGAGCCAGACGCTGTGAACTCAAGAAGCCCTCTTGGTGGTGTGGACACCCACTCAAGGGAGAGAACACAGACTGTGGCTCTTGACTGAGGCTCATCTCCCTGAAAATGCAACTGCTGGAACCTGCCAGGCTCTTCCCTTGTGAATTTCATTTTTATCACACACCTCTCGGCCCATAAATATGAGACAATCCTATGCTCTATGATTAACAAATTGCTGAAAATTTTGGATTCCTGTTACTTGTATCCCAGACTATGACTTCCTTCTATCCTTCTGTCCTTTAGGCCAGTCAAATTGGGGTGTCTATGTTGCCACAAAAGGGTCACAGTTTCACAACTGTGTCTTTGAATATTGGTCCTTATTCTTTCCTACTTTGTCTCAAAACAAACTCTGACTCCTCCTCTTCCACATAGGTCCCACGGACAGTCTGTGTCTGCAGTGCTATGAGAGGAGGTGAGCCTGCGGGCTTAAGGAGGACACATCTGCCCTCTCAGCCCCTCCAGCTCTCACCCCCTCTCTCCCTATTGATCCAGCCACACTGGCCTCCTTCCCATCCCTGATATACACCTAGCTTTGTCTTCAGGAGACTCTAGCAATTGACCTCCCACCCTAGACATTAGGACCTAGGACACACCCCCCTTCAATGCAGTACAACAATAATTACAAAATAATTTGAACTATCTCCATTATTATTCCACAACCAGCTTAGGCTGGCCTTAGTTTCCCTTTTCTAAACCAAGCAGGCAATCGCATTCTAAGTGAGCTATAAAATAATGGTTCAGCCATGAAATCTTTGTACATGATGATGAAGCTTGACCTTTGAGGTCCTGTTTCTCAGGTAATCTTGTCCGTGCTTTTGCATGCACAGCTCTGTCCTTCCAGCACTCCAGCTTCAGTAAGATGGGGATGCAGCACTGCAGAGATCTGTGGAGCAGCAATGGCCCTCAAGTCTGTTGAACATTGAAATGCTGCGGCACTACACAGAATACCTGGCCCTGAGGTCTCTTTATCAAATGTTCTTTCTCCTTCAAAACAAAGAGCTGATCCTTTTTATAGGTGTGTGGTGCAACTTTAGAGATGTCTGCATTTCATGAGGCCATTTGCAGTGGTGGGAGCAGGACTTGCACTGTCTGATATATGTAGGTTAAGCCACTGAGTACTTGTACATTGTATCTCTTCTCTCCTCTGCTCCTCTCAGTAGGACGGTTGGCTATTGTTTCTCAGAGACACTTCAAGCACATATGCTTCTCATGTGACATCTACTACTTGGAGGGAACTTCCCTCTCCTGCCTTCTGTCTCATAGACTGAATCTTAAACCTGCTTCTATGGCCAAGGCCTTTGCAGCCTGGATAGCTGCCTGCATACCCCCTTCTTAGTACTGTTCACCACACTGTGTCTGAGATACCCTACCCTCTAGCCTTTGCCACCATGCAATAAGAGAGTCACACTACCTGACATTCATTCTAACCATGACAACGGGAACCACTGGTCACTTGACTGTCGCACTGACCAAACAATAGCAGCTCTTCTGTGTATGCAGTCATGGCTGGAAGATAGCCAGTGACAAAAGCAAAAGCCCAATAACAGTCCAGATTCATGAAAACAAAATGTGATATATTAGACATTTTAACATGAAATATACAAAAGTTGGTCTTCAAGCTTTTGACACAGAGTCAAGGGGCACTCTCCTCATTCGGCCAGCTGAGAGAGTTCTGCACTGTCATTCTGCATAAATCACGCAGCCACTAAACAGCATCCACGATTTCCAGTTTCTACAAAGTAGAGCAAGAACTTAAAGACTTGCAGAGCAATCTCAGAAGAGAATCCATCTAAATTTTAATGATCTTTCCCAATCTGATACATTTGTCTCACACCTAATTTAACAGCAATT
This sequence comes from Ctenomys sociabilis, assembly GCA_004027165.1. Classification (NCBI taxonomy): domain Eukaryota; kingdom Metazoa; phylum Chordata; class Mammalia; order Rodentia; family Ctenomyidae; genus Ctenomys; species Ctenomys sociabilis. The sequence continues at coordinate 14,958 of PVKA01023968.1, forward strand.
ACTTTTAGCAAATCGCCTTCATCAAATCTTTCCAAAGCACTCAACTTGGTTTTCATAGCCACAACATCTCGCTTTCTCCTAACACTAATATTTCACCAGTTTACATAATGTTTAATGAAACTGAGCAATTGCAGTAACAGATGCAATGAATCTAAATAGACATGAGGATGAACACACCTGGTTCTTGGGAAGCACACAGTTCCAGAGGAAGAAGCAGAAGTTCACAGGCGGCCTACTTTGAGCATTTTCTGTCTTGGTGTGGAAAGTGCTTCCCCAGGGAAATTACAGGGCGTGGAGAGTCCAGTGTGGTGTGGAACAGCCCTGGCCAAAATGAAGGCTGGTCATCAGTAGCAGACGTCTGCAGAAAAATTGCTTGATCTGTGTCATGAAATCAGAAAATAGGCATGTGAGCCTATGGTTTTGGTGAGTCCTTTAAAGATCACTTGTGGGATGAAAAGTGGGTTAAAGCTCCTACAAACAGGCAAAGGGGTTGGGGTTTGGTCCCCAGTGCACTCTGAGACTGTAAATGAGACTGGGAGTGGTGGGGGCGTGCCTGTAATCCCAGCTTTTGGGAGGCTGTAAACAGATCGAGTCTGAGTCCAATCTAGTATTGAGACCCTGACACCTTATAGGCTCTTTCCTAAAACACAAATACAAATACAAATATATATATATATATCACTTGTAAGAAAAATAATCCCAATGGAACAGTGTTCAGAGCTGTGAGCTTTTAAGACAGTAAGTATTGAGGGATCCATTTTCACCACAGGATCTATGACATCAGGACACCAGGTTCACACAGGATGTTCAGCTTTCTCTTGCCTTGTTCCTGCTCTCTCAGTCTTTCACCAGTGCGATGCTTGAGTCATGAAATGGCCAAGTGCCAGCACTTTGTCATGAGACTTTCTGATCCCCAGAACCAAGAGTGAGATAGACTTCAGGATAGGATTCCCAGTTTGTAGTATTCTGTAATAGGACCAGGAAACAGACTAATGTGGGCAGGAAGAAGCTTTTAAATGCTTTATGCAATTTAGATTTTTTATTGGAAATCGCCTGCTTGGAATCCTTTCCAGTTTCTCTGAGTATGCACTCAGAGGCCGGGCACTGGAAAGCCAACAGAACTGTTCCTAACTGAATAGTTGGAGGAGTTAAAGTATTCTCTTAATACATGAGCCAAGATCTTTCCCTCTCTCATGGTTCTACATTCACCCTTCTTGTGTTTAACAAGTATTTCTTGAATAGAATACTACACCTCCAAACCTTTACTCACTAGTTTGGGATTATTAATTTCCCATTTGCTCAAAAATGAAACTATTTGGCTTCAGCTTGATAATAGACAGAAGAATGTGCCAGCCCTGTCCCTGGGGCGCACTCAGATGGCAATTGAGACTGGGCGTGGTGGTGCACACCTGTAATCCCAGCACTTGGGAGGCTCAACACAGGAGAACCACTGAGTCTGATCTGCATAGTGAGACCCTGTAGGCCCTGTACTAAATTATATATATATATATATATATATAAAATGAGGACATTTTTAGGATGCTCTGCTGATATTCCTGCCCCTTTTTGTTATATTTGCTTGTCCATTTGAATTTTCACTGAATCTCTATTGCTCCTTGCTGTGCTTTGCTTATTCTCTTTTTTTGCCACTATTTTGGCCTAAATATGCAATCCACTTTGCATATTTTGTTCATTTGAACCCAATTAGTTTGAGTAGTCATCGTTATTACTGCTAGGATGATTATAATACCTGATGTTTATTAAGTGGTGTTAGGTTTTATGCCTGGATATTCCTCCCCAAATTCTCATGTATTCATGGGCTGGGCTTTTTCAGAGGTAGCTGAATCTAGAGACTGTGATTGATTCATGGTTCAATGCTTGAATTAAGGGTGCTAGGAATAAGAATGGGGTATGATGGGTAAGTTCACTGATTGGACTGGCATCACCCTAATCCCAGAAGTCTGTATAAAAGGAGTGGAAAGAGGATTGTTTTTCTCTTCCTCGCTTGCTGCTTTTGATTTCATCTGCCATGAATGGTTGCTTTCTGCCCTATTCCTTCCTGTTCTGGAGCCAGCCAATTAGGGACTGACACCTCCACAAACTGTGAGCTAAATAAGCCTTTTGTCCTTTAATTTTGGGTGCCAGGTATTTTGTCAGGATCAAGAAAAGTAACTAAGACAAAAATGATACTGAGAAGTTGGATCATTGCTATAATGGTGCCTGGTCCTGTGTCCTAAGAGCCTTGGAAAATAATTTGGAAGTTTGGAGATATTTAGCCAGAGGAAGCACCCTTATGCTGTAACTATGGGGAAGACTCTGGTCAGAACCTGGAGCACTGAGGAAAGTGCTGCCTGTTGGAATGAAGCTCAGGATGTTTGCATTAAGGACTGCATGGGCTGTTGGATCCCAGTGACAGACATTGCACTGGGATGGGGAGTAGGTCTGCATCTTGTTTGTGTTTAGAGATATTGCCTGGGTGGTAGAAAAATTTTAATGCAGTCTGCTATTGGGATAGTGGCACGGTTACCGTTGAGAAGTTTAGGCTGGATCTTTGTTCAAAATGAAGAATGAAGAATCAGCAGGGGTATTTGAAGCATTTGGCTAGAAGAAAGTCTCCAGGGGAGCTGTGGATTGCTAGGATTAAATAGAGGAAAGCATGGTTGCTGAGAAGGAATGGGACAATAGAAAAGTGAACTAGAGGGTTTCACCACAAGGAAAGAGTGGGTCTGAAATACAGGAGATCTTCAGGGGTGTTGTTTTTTTCTTAGTGCTGCCATACCTGTTAAGTGTTCATTGGAAATAAAGATTGTGGTTATAATAGTTCTTGTAATATGATTTTACTGAACTTTTAGATGTTTATGATCAGGTTAATACCCAAAATGCTATAGTTTTAACTTTGAATTTTGATCATCCTTTGAATATTTTGCTTTTGTTGCAGAAACAAATGCAATAAGAAATATATATTTGTATAAATATATGATTATATAATATATCCTTGTATATATTATATATTAATGGAAATTATTAAAATATTAATAATTAATATTATATTCCACTTTTATATATTATTATATAATATATAAACTATATATAACTATCATATAGAGCTATATAACTATTATATATAACTATTATATAGATATGTTTTTATAATTGTTATATTAATGTAAATTGGAATAGACCAGAATGTTAACTTTTCCAAGCTCTGCCACTGGAGACTATGGTTTAAGGAATTGTGTTTGGTTACCAAGTTGACCAGGTGTGATTGAAATGGCTTCACTAAAGGACAGTTTATAACACCCAGCTGAACTGAGCCAGCAAGGAGTCAGGTGTGCAAGGCCCACTAGAGGATTGTTGCTGACACCATAAAAGAGACTGAAGGGGAAGAGGCTGTGCTGTGGATTCTCCTGGAGAAATGTGTCATGCTGGTTTTCTGGATATGAACTCAGCTGTTCTCATTAGAAGAAGAACTTAGAATCTTGCTGGGGCTGAGCGTGCTACAGCTCTTTGCAGAGGAGCTCTAGTTGCTGCTTTGAGCGTCGCTTCCTGGCTCCAGGGCAGACCGAGGAGCTACTGGCGCAGATTCTTCAACCCGCTGGTGCAGACCACCAGGTATGGGATTTTCAATCTCTACCCGGACTTGTGCAGGACATCACAATGGGGTCTAGGTCCTTCTCAGCTGAATTCTTTTGATCTTTAGCACATGGATAGACCTCCCATACTCTTGCATTTCACTCTTAGGTTAAATATTATAAAGTAACTCTATAAATATATGTTCTATATTAAGCTGATTCCCTTGGAATCCTGACTACAACTGTAGCTATTATGAGCCAAGTACTGTTGTGACCATTATCCATGTATTGTTTAATCCTCAATGATTTGATAAGTGCTATGAAAAGACAAATATAGGGCTAAGGAGATGAACAGTGCTTGCCTGGCAAGTGCAAGGTCCTGAGTTTAATCCCTGGTACAAAAAAGAAAGAAAAGAAAAGAAATGAGACAAATGTATAGCAAATGTAGTGTAAGGACCCTAACAGGTTTTTACTTGCAATTCTGGAAGGAGGTAATACTTACTTATATAAAATAGAATAAGTATTTTGATAATCTGAGCCGAGGCTGAATTAGGCAGAAAAGAGCTGAAAAAAAAGCAGTAACAGAACAAATAGCAGACATATAGTTCTTAAGTTATGTTCTTGTAAGTGTAGAACCAAGAGGACTTTCTCACCATGATGACTGAAGTTGGCTCTTTAGTGGTTTGACCATTATCTTTCACTCCTGACTTCATACAAAGTCTGGAGAACAAATCTGTTTTCACTCAGTGGCTTAGAACATCAGCAAGAGTGACTCCTTTTTAGGTCAACAGCTGGGCCAAGTCCAAAGCTGAGCTCACGCCAAGGCAGTCTCTTCAGTTTGGCTACTAGGTCTTTGTAACTGACTCACTTCCAAGATAAGAAAAACTGAAGGGGCACATTCCATCTGTCATGCCAGGACACTTGTGTAGCACCTGGTAGACCTGGAATAGGAGCCCATGCAAGGGAATCCCAAGGACAGGGATCTTGATTGCTGCACCATGTCATGCATTCTTTTATCTTTCTTCTTGCATCACCCCTTATTAAAATAGTCACCTAATGCCTTCAGTTTATTCCATCAAGCAACAGATAAACAAACTGTTGTGCTCCTTCTATTCTCTATTGATTTTATCATGGGAAGAAAATGAATATAGAGTCCATTGTAAGGTTTGAACTCTGGTTTGAATTGACTCACAGCTTGGGATAGTTTCTAAGAATGCCCAGAAACTATCTGTGGGATTGAGCCATACTTCTTCTTATATGAACTCAGATCCCTTCTTAGATAGCCTAGTTCCTTTCATGTGTAGAGTACATGAAACTATACTCATCCAGTAGGGCACTGACGAGACTTGCAGGTAGGTACACTGGAAAAACCCTCACTTAAAGACATCACTACAATTGCAGCTCCAACTCTTGCCTGCTTTCCTGCTTTCCTTCCTGGCATCGTAAGTGCTGGTACAGATGATCCCTGACTTACAGTGGTTCAACAAAAGTTTATTTCAATTTTATAGTGCTGAGAAAGCTATATGAACTCAATGGAAAACATACTTTGAATGTTGGTCTCTGCTCAGGTCAGTAGCATGCAGTAAGCTATGCTCTCCAGATGCTTGACTGGCCCTGAAACTATAGCTCTGAATCATTCTCATGATCAGAAGGGGGGGGGGTGAAATTACCACTTGGCTGAGCTATGACTTTTAGTAGCTTAGGCATATTAAATACATTTTGCACATACAATCTTTTCAACTTGCCAGAGGTTTGTTGAGACTTAACCCCACTGTAAATTTAGGAGCATCTGTAATTTCATCATGATCAGGGAAGTATGGAAGAATGCACATTTTGAGCAGAGGACATGAGCTTTGACAAGGTGACACCACAGGCAGTGTTCCAGAAGAAGGTTCAGTGTCCCCTGCCACTGGTCTGTGGGCATGGAGGGGGCTGTACCACTGGCTTTGCCTGGGTAGCTGGGTCTGCCAGTTACCAGCTAGCTCTTCTTGGAATGATCACCTGCTGGTGAGCAGGAGAGAGAGGATTACTTGTATATGACTCAGAGGAATAATTAATCATCTTGGCAATTACTTTGCTCTCAAATCTGCTTCCTACTAAGCTCTCTGACATAGTCTTTCTTAATTTCCTGAGACCAGCAGTTCCACCTCCTATCTTCAGGCAGCTATTAACCAGGGAAGCAAATTAAGACTACCTTCCTATAACCCATGTAAACAGATTTTATTCAAAGAAAATGACAATATTAGTAGGTAACTAATTTTTCACTAATGACAAAGCACTCCTACCAAGAACCTGGTTTGTATCCAATAATGTAATTTACTGTGTTTTTCTTTTCCTTTTTTATAGGTATTACTCTCTTGGAGATTTTGGGGGTAGATTTCTGTCCTTTTCCCCTTATGTAGTAATTAGATACAAGCATCAAAACTAATGAACTGACAACTTAAGTTTATACAAATGTTTCTCTTAGATATGACTGGTGCCAAGTTTTGCATACAGTTTGACTATGTTCCCCAAGATTTATGTATTGAAATATCATCTCCATTTTAAAGCATTAAGAGAGTGGCAATTTCATCCAACTAAGATGTTTAGAGATGAGACTTTGGGGAGATAATTAGCATTAAATCAAGTCATCACAGTGGAGCCCCATGATTGAATCATAATGCTTTAAAGAAGAGGGAGAGGGGCCGGAGAGATGGCTCAATGGAATAAGTGCTTCCCTGGCAGGCACAAGGGCCTGAGTTCAACCCCTGGTTCCACCAAAAAAAAAAAAAAGAAGAAGAAAGAGAAAACAAAAAAATCCACATGTATGCACTTGAACACGTTCTCTCTTGCCATAAATGCTTCATGCCATTTCAAAAACAAGAAGGTTATCACTACGTACAGCACTTAATCTCCAACGTTATCAGCTGGATAAACCTCTTCTGTCTATGAAGTCATCCAATGTTCGGTATTTCATTACAGTACCAGAAAGAAGTACCAGAATGCAGGAACCTTGAATCTTATTAATTTTTGAGGGCTAAACAAAATAAGTACTCAGAATTCAACCTTATACTTTTGAGTCTAGCTATCTGTTTTGGTTACTATTCTCTCACTGCTGGGACAATATACCTGATGCTCAAAATTAAGGAAGGAAAGGTTAAAGCTCACAATTAATGGAGGTTTCAGTCCATACTTGGCAGGCTCTGAGGCAGAGTGGCAGATGGCAGAGGACAATTGTTCATAGCAGTGGTAGACAGCAAAGAGCAAAGGAAAGAGCAGTGACTGTACCAGCTAGCAAGTCTCTCTCCCTTCCTTATATGGTATTTGGGCTATCTGCCCAAGGGTGAGTGCAACACTCATACCTGTAATCCCTGCTTTGGATCATGCATTAATCACAAGCATTCTAAGCTTTCCCCAGTGATTGCCTGGGGCTTTGGGGGAGGCAACTAGACACAAACCACAACACTATCTTTCTCTCTCAGGTCACATATCTTAACCCAGCAAAAGCACTGAGCATCTTAGGCTTTCACAGAAGCCTTAGAATAGTGAAAGAAGAGCTTGATAGGTGATTATGATCAAAAAGCAGAAAGGCTAAAGGAATATAGAGAGTAAGCAAAGCTCGGGAGATTTCAAAGGGAAACAAAATTTCCATTGGCATTTAGACTAGAGGTCACATGTATTACACTCTTGCAGAAATTTATGTAAATTTTGGTGAAATCCTACAACATTTTAGGGGATTGGAATTAAGGGAGATGGACCAGTTATGCTGGCAGGGAAAGTTTCAAGATAGTTCAACATTTAGACCATGGCACAAGTACAACTGGCTGCTTTCCACCATACTTACAATCTGAATCAGAGGCCAAAGATGAGCAAAACTTTTTGAAAGATTTGAATTTTAGTTCAGAAGGCACAATGCACAGATTTGAGACCAAAGTTAGGTGACCTGTAAAGAGATTAAGACTAGTGAAATGGAACCAGTCACACTGTACGGGAACAAGAAGGAAGTTGTCTTGATCACATTTTAGGAATCAATAAGACTTCACTCCCAGAAGACATGTGAATGCCCAAACATTCACTTTTATTTGAGAAGAGTATCCTTGGGTTGTATTCCTGAGAAGGGCCTCCTATAGTAGATGGCCTCGCATTCGTATCATTGTATGTACATGTTTAGGCTACTGCAGCCGTGGTCAGAGGGGTGCTTGCTACTGTTTCTCTTGCCATCAAATTTATTGTCCACATGGTGTTAGCTTAACAGCATGTAGAGTTCAATAATTATGGATTCATGAAGAGTTCCACCCAAATTTTACAGAAAGGTCTGAAAAACCAAGTATGGAGCTTCTGAGAGGACAATGTTTGAAACTTTGGGAATGAAGTCAAATATGCAATGTGGGATCCCCAAGATGTCATTGATCCCAGAATCATGAAATGCTTCCAAGGAACTCTACAGTGTGAGACTAGACCCAGCTCAAGAGAGCAGTCATATGGATTGCAACTGCAAGGCCATAGGAATAGGATTGCCCAATTCTCTGGAACTCCCATCTCAACACCATGTGTCTCAGATGTAAATACAGTTATGAGACTTAAGCCTTGCCCTCCTGAAGCTTGACCTTGCTTTGGTCTGATTCATTTCTATATAGTAACACCTCAGCTCACAAATGTTTCTGTTCACAAATAATTCAGCTTACAAGCAGAAGTGTTCTACAGAATTCTGCTTCTGTCTGTGAAGTCCATGACAGGTGGACTTGACCTAAGCTATCTTCTCTTCATGGACATGAATGTACCCATTTCACCCAGAATCATGGAAAGAATTAAGTTTGTGGACCAAGGTACCACCGTACCTTTATTTCTCCACCAGGGAATACAAATGTTTACCTAGTGCTGCTGCATTTTAGGATTATGTTACCTGTTTTTAATTTTTGCAAAAGTGCACAACTAAGAGTTTGCCTGGAGCCTCAAAAGGGACTTAGACATGGATTTAAGAAAGATACTGGAACTGTTGATATTTTGTGGAAGGAATTATTGCATTTCTAGCTGTATGCTGGATAATTGCATTATGTTAGGTACAATTGTGTGCTTGATTTTGTCCTTATTTGGAAATTAATTATAGTTTAAGAAGATGTATTTGGACATGAATTATGATAATTAATGCAGTTATATCAACTTCAGTGGATTAAAAATCTCCTAGCAGATTGGTAAATCTAACTCCTGGGTATCTGATCAGTGGCATGGAGTCATGGAGGTATGGCTCTGGTTCAACATGTGATCCTTCACCTGTTCTTCCCTGACTCTGTTCCCTTGCTTTGCTCCTGATCTGCCTTGAAGTATGCAGCTTTTCTCCAGCATGTCCTTCTGTCATGAGACTTTTGTCTTAGAGTCAGCTTAGGATGTAAACCTCCTTGAATGTTGCTAAATTAAACCTTTCTCTTTTAAGTTGCAGATACCAGGTATTGTGACTCAGCAACAGGAAAGCTGACTAATACATTACTTTGGTTATATTTTGCTTCGTATTTAATATATTTTATGCATTGAATTCATGTTGTAATAGCAGGAAGGAAAAGTGATCAGAATTTGTTAGTATAAATTTATCTAATCCTCTGGTTGTCTCAGAAAATTTTTAAAAATAATAAAAGTCACTGCTCTGGTAGAATCTATAAAAATATTAATTCTATATTATTCTTTTCTGGGATTCTCATCACAGCTTTACATCAGGATTAGCAGCCTTGGGTAGGTCTGTGTATGATATTTATCTGTGATGTACTGCTGTGTCTATACTTAGCACTTTATATTTTTCAAATGACCTTTAAAATTATAATTTCAAGCCGGGCGTGGTGGCGCATGCCTGTAATCCCAGCACTCAGGAGGCTGAGGCAGGAGGATTGCTGTGAGTTCGAGACCAGCCTGAGCTACAAAGTGAGCTTAAGGCCAGCCTGAACTGCATAGTGAGACCCTGTCTCAAAAAGACAAAAAAAAAATTATAATTTCATATTTTATGCTGAAGGTTTAGTGAGAAGGTAACTGTAGAGATGGGTTACTGCATCACATAAATATACAATGAGGCTGCGTAGGCAGATGCAGGGGCCAGAGTAGGCAGATGCAGGGGCCAGAGTTTGATCTCTGGCATGATGTGCCAGCCCTGTCCCTGGTGTGCACTTGAGACTGGGTGTAGTGGTGCACACCTATTATCCCACTTGGGAGGCTGAAAACATGAGAATCACTATGAGTCAAATCTGTGTAGTTACCTACCCTTTAGTGTCAAGTAAAAAAATTAGTGACCTCAAGTTTTCTCAAGTTGCTTGTTTTTGCAAATATCTTCTCTTGTTAACTGAGAACTAGGATGGTGTGCCTTAGAATTCCGGGATCCACATTCCCAGTGTCCCCCAATCCCCAGTCATAGCAGCAAATATCGTGGTCATCAGAGTGGAGCACCAATTGTGGAAGAGTTGAAGGCATCTAAGAATAAAGGCAACATGAGGGTGCCAAGCCAGGAGAGGTGCTTCCTCCTGGCTGGAGGGAAAAGGAGTGCAAGAAAGAGGGCCATGGATCAGGAACCTTGAGACGTGGTTATGTTTTTACATATGTTGTTACACATGGCTTGGTAGAGATACAGAAAAGAGAGAAACAATTATATCTGGGGTCAGAATGAAGAAAAGACAAACTGCTGTAAAAGGGATAGAATAATTGAGCAAGATTATGTTTCTAGAAAGAAGGGAAAGGGTAGCTTGAAATGAGATAATGAAATGGCTGGTATAAGTGCAAAGAACATCTGTAGACTAGTTCTTTATTTTTTAGTTCACATTAAGAAGAAAACTCACTTTTAATGGGAAAAAATATCAATTTTTATGAATAGGAAAAAAATCAGACAACCACCTTTTTGCTCTTAACCTTCTACTCATTTTATTTTTTTTTATTTTTTTATTTTTTTTATATCCAGAGCAATAAACTCCAAAGATTTGTGTTCGTAATGCAGACATGAGAGCTATAAGTCTTAATCACTAAATAAATGATCAATAAAGTTCAATTTGTTACCAACTAAAGTTTAGCTGAGGGACAAAAGTGAATTTATCCACTAAGAAGTAACTTCACAATGGAATACAAATAAAAGGCAGGTATTCATAATACTTGGTTCAACAATATGAACAGAACCTGTTAACTTATCTAGCAAAGCCCACATCTTAAATATGCTGATTTACTGATATTTTCTCTGCATAAAAGGTGCCTGATTGAGTTTGGACTACTATAAGAAACACACCAGAGTCTGAGAAATTTAAAAAACAAATTTACTTGTCTCAATACTCAAAGTTCAAAATCATGCTTCCAGGGGCCAGGGAAATAGCTCAGTGGACTAAGCAGTGGCTTAGGCAAGTGCGGGGACAGAGTTTTATCCCAGGCACCACATGGTGCACAAGGCATAAAATAAGCAATTAGCACCTAGTCATACAATAAGCAGAATTGGAGAGGATATCTCCCATCTGCTATCTTTGTTTAGGCATATATCTGTAATCTGGTATGTTGAAGGAAATAATCATCTGGGGATGGAGACAAAAATGGTCAATTTAAAGTTCACTGGAGCCACATGACAACAAAGAAAATACGAGAAACTTTCGGCAAGTAAACCCTTCCTGATAAATGACCTGGAACCCAGAGCCAATGAGGCTTATGACTTAATAGATGAACTAGACCAAAGACAGCTATCACAGCTGAATCTGGAGTTCATATCAGGTTCTGTTCCTTAGACCTTGTGAGGCTTGCCAGGCTGGTTGTTTTATTTCATCTGATGTAGCTGCCAGAGTTGGGCAAGAATCAATGCCAAGGCCAAGAGCAAGCCTTTAAAAGAGATTTGTTGAAATTCTGTGAGAAGTTTCTGCAAACAACTCCTGTCTCCTTCCTGTATCCTGTTATAAATTGTAATCTATATTTTACCTACTGTACACACATTGTTATTCTTTTGTGTAATATTCTCAACAGTTTCACTTGATTGGTTTTGAATGCTTTTCAGCTAATTGTTGCACCTTCTTTTTTTTTTTTTTTTTTTTTGTATCACTTAATTGGGTTGGTAGCACCTGCTCTTTCTGGCCAAATGTCCCTCAGCCTGCGTGCTACCTCCCTCTTTCTACCCAGGGGCTGATGGATATCTCAGGGAGGTTCTTATAAGATAAGAATGTAAAATGACTACATGCTGTGCTTAAGATTCTTATGAAAACAAAGAAAGCAATGATAATGGCAACAAAATATCTACTTAGCAATGGTGACATATTTTACTTAATGACTGTGGTCTTTAATCAAGTTTGAATATCATCCTACTGGAAAGGGTGTGACATTTCCATCTTTTCTGATAGTAATGATAATAGTTCTATTCTTGCAGATATTAAAAATAGTAAGCACATGTCAGAAAATAAAACATCCAGCTGCATGTGTTTACTCGGGCTCTCCGATTTTACACTTCATTCTCTCTTCCTAGTCTTTCTAATACTCCACATTCTCCTTCAGCATTGTGATAAAGTGCTGGCCTTTAGCTAAATGACAATAGGGATGTATCTTTCAAGATATCGAGATATCTAGTTGAAAAATGAATCATCTCCACGTGCTAAGCGATGCCAAGTGTGGAAATGGCTGAGAGCGGTGCTGGTGTTTGATGTCATGGGAACAAAACAACCAGTTGATAATTCAGTTGTTCACTGTTCAGCCAGTGGTTTGGGCTTTACAGAGACCCTCCTCCGTTCACCTCTTTTGCTCTAATGAGCCTTGAGCTGTGAGTTCTGCTGTCAATTATTTTTCACATCTGTCTAGGAAAGTTGACAGAGCCAGGGATTCCTGTGAATTTGTAGGCAAACCTCAGAGGCCCAGAACCAGCACATATCTTCTGAGACACTACAGGATTCGACTGTCATTATGAGGATGTAAATCTCCCTCTCCAGTTCACATGTCAGGCTCTGTTTTGCGCTCTGTCTCTCTCTCTCTCTCTTTGTCTCCCTATCCCTCTCTGTTTCCCTGTATCTCTGTCTGTCTCTCTGTCTTTCTCTGTCTCTCTGTCCATTTCTCTGTCATAAACACACATTCACACACTTATGCATAGTTAGAAGTCAGCACACTCAGGTTCTGCTAAGCCTTGCTTTGGGGTAGTCGGCAATACGCAATACTTGCTGGTTGCAGTGGCCACTGGTGGTGATGCTTCCTTGGAGAATTCCAAGACAGAGAACACTGCCTCTTCACTGTGGTGAGTGAAGGGAGCCTAGACCACTTAACTGGTCTGCCTTAAGGTATCCCAAGGCATAGCAAATGGTCTCCTCAGTTCCACAGAGGATTCCAATGGAAGGGAGGAAAAGAACTTTCTCTCTCCAGGGTTTTACTAGGGTAGTGTCCTTCTTCAGGGACGTATTTCATCCTCATCCTTCTGGCTAATGGTTCACCCTCCTCATGTAGCCTCTGTGAGTCTATGTATCCTCCTCAGAGTGTGACTCTGCACCCATAGCTCTGATCAGTCCTCACTTTGAGGGGAAATCCTTATCTTCTCCCACAAACTTGGGTGATTTGTGAACAGGGGTATTTTATCATTAATCTAGTCCCAAGATGTAAGCTACTTTTGATCACTGATCAGTTCTGAAGCTGCCTGATGGATTGGTACCCTCACATCAAGCTGAGATACATCTTCCTGGATAAATTCTGAAAACACTGAATGAGAATCCATCTCAGTATATATCACACACACTTCAGCCAAGCCACCCCAGGTACTCTAGCCTGTTCTCTAGTTGTATAAGAAATGATTTGCTTCTTGAAAGTCAGAGTTACCACATGGGTGGGGTGCAGCATGGGGGTACTCAGAACCACAGCTGCTGAGTGCAGTGAAGGTGGAAGAAAAGCTCTCATGGACTTACAGGTTGATGACTCACCTTCAAACTCCTTAAGGAAAGGTTTGAGCAAAAGTTCTGAGGGGCAGTCTGTAGGCATGAAGGTACGTGATGTAAAACTAGTGAAGTGAAAATGCAAATGAAGGCCACAGTGCTCACTGTGTGGTACAGCACCAACATCGTGGCTCCAGCTCTGGTCAGCTGCAGAGACTAGACGCAATGACGTGAGTGAGCAGCAGGCAAAGCAGGCCTTGGGCAGCTGCAGGCATGGAGCCTTCTCTTTCCTGGAGCCCCAGGAAGTAGGCTGGGGACAGAGTATGGCAGAGACCATGGGGAGGAGCAGCCACCTCTCCTGATCTGCTAGGCTGTTATTGTCCCCTCTGAGGATCAGGAAAGGTCTTGCATGAGCATGGTAGGAGTGGCTCGGAAAGAAGGATGCCCCAGGGCTCTGTCTTCCAGTAGAAGAAACAATGCCATCAAGAAATCTAGTTTTGGAAAACCACAGGACACCATGAAGAAAATGTTACTTAATGACTCATGCGCCAATTAAAATGTTTCCAAGTAATATTCTTAGCTTGCATTATAGATAAGTGACATCTTTGAAGGGCAATGTCATCAGAAGTTATGTTGACAAGACAGTCTGCCATCTTTTCGGTCAGTACCTGAATTTCCATCAGAGACATTTCATGGTTAAGCTCCCAAAACAGCTGGCCTAGAGGCCCCCAAAGCATTGGATGTCCTGTGGAGCTACAAGCTCTGAAAGTAGGATGTGGGGTCATTTGTTCGTGTGGATGGACCCAGTGAGCATTCAAAGATCCCCATCCTGTACAGGCCATCGTCTGCTTGGGAGCAAAGCCAGGTGGTACTGACTTCAATGGCCTTTTCCGTTTCTCTCTTAACAAAGATTAAAGTTGATTAGTGGTACATTCCAATCTTATTAAACGCTGAGTGGCCCCCATCAGAAATTTCAGGAAATGAGGGAAATGGTATGCAACATAATACAGATTCCTTTGTGTTTCTTCTTCTGCAGAAGGGTGAGTTAGCCTTTCAAAAGGGGATGAGGCAGCTTTAATAATAAGAAGGGGGAAAAATGAGAGGAGAAGGGAAGAAAGCTGCCTCAGTTGTCTAGGCGGCTGATCAACAAAGGAGCAGTCGTGAGCTGTAACCTCTTGGAGCCGCAGTCTGGAACATGACACATGTCAGCCCATGATAAATGGTGCAGAGTGTGTGCAATTTCAAGCGCAATGCCCTTGAGATGCGCAGGACCCCGATCGCAAATGTTATTGTTAAATTAAACCTTAAAGGAAGGATTGCAAAGGGGTGGGTGTGCATATGTGGGGGGGGGTGCATATATATTTAGACACACACGCACCAAAGGATGAAAGAAATAAAAGGAAATGCAGAAAAAAATAAAAACTTTGTCTTATATTTCACCCAACTAAAAATAAAAGTACCCTAAAAACTACCCAGCACAGGAGACTTGCTTTTGATTTTCTTGCACTTGGTATTCTAAGTGGCTCCTACTGAATAACTTACACCTTCTAGTTTATGTATTTGTTCCATTGTTGTTCAGAATCTTTGGTCATCTCGCAGCACAGGTTGTGCTTCCAATTTCGCCTTTTGCTGTGAATAGATGCACCTGGCTGGTGTGAGCATCCATGTGCATGGTGTGTGTTTATCTCATACTAAATTCTAAGAATTTTTCTCATACTCAGCCCCTGTTAAAACACCTCTGATACCTAAGGCAATTAATTGTATGCAAAAAATGTCCCATTGGATAATGTGTGACAGTAGAGGGGGAAAAAATGTTGGAGGAAGGAGACAAGAGCCAGAAAACAGTTCAGCTACAGAGGCTCAAAGTGATTGGTGGTTCAGTAATATGAAAAGGAGTAAAAGATATAAGCACAAAAAATCTATAGAGCACATTAGCAGAGGTGAAGAGTTGTTTATATGGAGAATGCGAAGTTTACAAGACACATAGGGCAACAGGCTGTGCGTCTCTGTCCTGCGAATCTATCTGCCAATATCAATTCAGAATTATGGGCAAGGATTGGAGTATCACTACTACGTGGACTGGATAGAAAAAGATGGATTGGCTAGTGAGGAAGGGGATGAAGTCGTACTTTGGATAGACTCCGAGTTCAGAAGACTTGCTTACTTCTCCTCTCCCCACAACTCATTTAGATAAAAGAATGTTTAATGGAGGGGAAAAAATCCAAATCACAAAGGCCAGGGCACCCAAGGCTTGTTTTGTTCATTTTGGCCAGAGTTGCTTAACATCTTTGAAAACTAGAATCTTTTTTTCTTTTTTGGTCTTTTGGAAAAGTTCACCCAGGTTTCTTGTTATTAAAGAAAATAAACATCAGACAAAACAGGACTTTATCAAAACTATAAATAATTCAATGCAGATGGATTTAAAAAGCAAGCAGATTTTCAGAGTACAGAGCACTGCAGGGTTTGGGTGGAAACAGAGAAGGAATACAAACAAAAAAAACAGAAATGAAATTATGAACTTGTTGAGGAAAATAAATAGACTCATAAAACTAATTGGAAAGAAAATACAGAGGGAACACTTGGAAAATAAGGCAAACTTCCCAGAGCTCAGAACAGTGGCGTGGTGCCTAGATCTGTTGACTAAAGGCTTCCCCTTGGGAACTGCTGTGGAGAGCAGCACCAGTGGAGAGAGGGACAGGGTTCTGTCACTGAACATCAAAGGGGCTGGAGTCAAGTGAGGTGGTCTCTTGGGTTAAGTCCATGTCAAAACTGAAGTTTAAATACAGTGGTCCTGTCCAATGCTTTTCCAACAGCAAGACAACTTCAGGGTCGTTGAATTCTGCATAAGACTTCAGCCAAACATCCACCTGGAATCACTCTAAACCTGCTACCAATTCATGCAGCAAGAAAACAATTTCAACACTGCAACTTCTTGGCTTCCCCAAACAGGATAGGACATTCTAGAAACCAAAGGAAACTGAATAATGCATTTAATCAATACCTCTGGAAAGGATCAAAGAGGAGCCAAGGAGTCTAAGAGTCTTGGAAAATGTTCTAATTCTATGAGCAGAGTGGAGAGATGACAGGCCCTAAGTTATTCAGGAAAAAGTGTAGAGCAGCCACGAAGCTGGGAGTTTCCTGAGTGCACCCCTCTCCCATTCTGCCGTGCAGGCTTAAGTGAAGACCACAGGCTGGTGCTTCCTCAGGACGCATTCTCCAGTTGCTGCCAGATTAGTGAAGGTCTCAGACTTGATCACTGGTAGCTCCTCCTTGCCTCCCTCACACGAGTTCTTGAAGATACATAAATTTTACTGACAGTTGCTTATTGATTTATTGAAGGTGGATTCATCAAGGCTCATGCTGAGTTATTTGTACCAGTTAACCATAGAGGAGAAACTTTTATTTTTTTCTTTAGCAATATCAATAAATCTTCCATAGAAGTCATGAAATGGGTATAAATAGGTGTGCAAATATGTTGAGCAAGTTTTTAATCAGTTGACAAACACTTTCTCTCATCAGCTATAGAAATGTTGTTTGGGTGGTTCTTAGAGATGTAAAAATTTTTTTAAAAAATCTGTTACAATGTTTCCTGCATAACATAGCTATGGCCAGTGCTCACACAGCATGCAATGACCACTAAGGCCTTTCCTCTCTCACCATGGCTGTGTTCAACGAAGATGTGATCATTTTGAGTTGGCAGCTGAGCTAAGAGGTACCTGCTGTAACTCCCACAGCACCTCCTCCTCTCCCTTGGAAAGTCATGGGTTCAGTTGGTGCCTGTAAGCCATTGCAAAATGTGATCAACAGGGCTACCTAGTTGCTCCTGCATCCTTTTTGTGGTGGGGGGAGGGCACGATGAGCCTTTCTTCCACTGGGTTAACTATTCTGTGTTCCTTTCCTTCACATACAGTGTTTTCCAGCCTCCTACCTACTGTTGATCACAATTCAGTAGTGTCCACACCACAGTGCTTAGTCCTGTGTGGCAGCTCCTTAGCATCATCTATTTGGAATCTCATGACCAGTCTTTCAGAAAGTGTCCTAGGAGGCAATCCTCTTTTCAGTTAATGACTAGGGTAACTACTACTAGACTGTTTTTAAATTATACATTCACAATCATGATCTGACTTCAAATTACTCCCTCCCCCCAAAGCAGCACAAAAACAAGTTAGAAGACTGGATATTAGTGACATGTACATGCCTTGTTTGAAATAGGTGGAGTAAGGGATTTTCACCAAAAGCAGCTTGTACATGACCATAATTTAACTATCACCCACTACAGGGAAGTACATCCATTCAAAGCAGGGTTTTATTTATATCTTGTTTTCTTCAGACTAGGGGATATATTGCTAGTGGAATCCTCTTCCTGTGCACCGCTAACACTGCTATCTGCATTGCTATCTACATGTAAGGCCAATCGAGACTAAATCCTCACCTGTCTTGGGCCCCATACACATGTCTGCCCTGCGGAATATGGAGACTCAGACCAACATGTGAAGCAATCCCCATTAGGAGAGAAGAAATCTGTCTAGAGTTGGCCTTTCATTATCCCTCCAGGCTTTGAACTTGCTACTTGCTCATATTTTCTACGACTTCATACCCTGTGTTTTTAGCATTGTACATAAAAACGTTCATTCTCTACTTGTCACAACTTTATTTCTCTTCCACTATCCATTACTGCTTCTGTCCTTTCTTCATAAGGATTTTGTTCTAAATCTTTAAAAAAAAAAAAACCATTTTATTTATTTATTTGGTACAGGGTCTCATGGCACAGCTTGGACTCCTAGCGATCCTCCTGTCCCAGCCTCCCCAGTGCTGGAATTAAAGGCATGCACTACCACACCATTCCCAGTTTCAATGGCCAGCTGAGGGCTTTAAGGGATTGAACTTGGGTACTTGCTTTTGCCAAGCAGGCACTTAGACTGCTGAGCTATCTCCCCAGCCCATAAGGAATTTAATTTTATCTACATTATCTCTTCAGTGTCTATTTCCTAGAATCGGTTTTTCTCACTGGAGGGAACCTTCTGTTCTTAACAGGCCACAAGAGTGTCAACTTCCCCTTGTCTTGTCTTGTAGCCACCATTCCTGCCTCTGACCCTCTTTGCTGTTTCCCACAGTGCTGATGGAGCATTTACTATATTCTGAGCATGGTGCTGGTGATTGACTGAGCCAATAAGCAGCAAGATGTGACCCTTAATCCCAAAGAAAGTGCAGTCACTTTTGCTTTCTCTCCTCCTTTCACACTGGCACTGTGCTTTGACCATACCACCTCAAAACTACTTAGGCTACTTCTTCAGTCACAGAACATGCTGAATGGCTAGAAACCAGGCTGGATCCCAATCTGGAGCATCTGTATCTAGTACAGCATTCAATAACAATGTGAGTCTTTCTTTTTAAAATCCATAACCTCAAGATAGAAATGCAATGTCTCACCTAAAATTAATAATAAAGAAGATAACTTGGAAACAAGATGATGAACAGTACAGTTGAAAACTCTAGCTGGACCTCGGTGATTCCAGAGTCTCTTCCCCAACTCTAGCACAGGCTTTCTGGCTGGACAGCTGCTCTTGGAGAAGGTTCCCAGCTGCTTGGCCAAACTTCATAAGCTGTGCTCATTACTATCATTTTGTGCCATTGATGACAGTCTTGAAGTATTAGCGTTGACTTTCAATTAGTGTCAGTTTTCCAAAAATAATATTTTCAGGAAGCTTCTATTCAGATTCCAAAGAGGTTCACCACTGAGATGAAAATGCTGGGGGGGGGGGGGATCAGTAACTCCCAAAGGAGAAAAGCTTTGATACAAATAAATAAGCAAATAATGCGCATCTTTCTTTCTTAGTATTAAAAAAATAATTGTGGTTTGTTTTTGTTCTCATTGGAAATATGAGGCTTATGTTGGCTTATTTGTTTGATTCTATAGGCTGATCAGGATAAAATCTGACATGGTGGTACAAAATGACAGTCCCATTTGGGCAAAAGAAATTCCATCTAAATTGGATCAAGAAAGAAGCATAAGCTTATTTTCATTAAAAAAAATGATTTTGTTTTCATATACACTTTCTAATCATTGCAAAAAATGCAAAGCAAACTCAAGCAAGGCCCATATGGAGAATAAGAAAGGAAAAAACTTGTCTGATTCTATTATATACATACAAACATGTGTATCCACACAATATGTAGATACAATGCAAATATATTTGCATACATGTATACACAATATGCAACAACACATATATATGTGCATATATATGTATTCATTTATGCACATGAATGAATATGTATGACCAAGACACATACAATATGAATGATTTTGTCAAACTGACTTGAAAATCTTTGACTAGGATGCAGTGAACTTAAAGCTCCAAATAAGCCATAAAATAATTTATTTTACTTTCCTAATATTCCCAAATATATACTTTAATTTTAATCATGTTACTGAAGATGAAATTAATTATACCTATTTATGCATAACACATATGAAATACAGGCATGTTAAAAATTGAAATGTTACCTTTTTCACTCT
>PVKA01023969.1:0-34869 GCA_004027165.1 Ctenomys sociabilis
AAAAAAAAAAAAAAAAAAAAAAAAAAAAAAAAAAAAAAAAAAAAAAAAAAAAAAAAAAAAAAAAAAAAAAAAAAAAAAAAAAAAAATAAACCTAAGTTCGCAATCAAGATCTAAATTGGTTGAAAAGCTTTGTTCTCATAGTTTCTCCCAGTTAACACTAAACCTGTACTTTTACTTATTCATGCCAAATCAGCTATCCTGACTCTTCCTTTTAAAATTATTTATTTATTTATTTAGTACAAGGTCTCACTATGTAGCTCAGAATTGGAGTAATACTCTTTCTCAGCATCTCCAGTGCTGGGATTACATGTACAATCATGCCCAGTTTCCGTGGCTGGCTTGGTACCCTGCTCAGCAAGGCATGTGATCCTGGAGATTGAATCCAGGTTCTTGTGCTTGCAACGCAGGCACTTAGACTTCTGAGTTATCTCTGCAGTCCTTCTTCTTTGTTACTACTATTTCAGTCTTGTTCATTAAACCCTGAAGAGTCCACCTCCACTCGTGTGTGTGTGTGAGTGTGTGTGTGTGTGTGTAGACACACATACAGAATCTGTCTGCTTCACAATAACTACGCTATCAGCCAAATCAAAGCTACGACTCACTGTCCTCTCACTGCTTCAGCCACTTCCTCATTTGAGACTCTGCCGTGTATTTTCCAGCTGTACTGATTCTCATAAAATCCTTCAATCCTCTCAATAATTAAAACTAAGTTTTTAAAGCGGCTAAATTCTATAAACCTTGCTGGGACTTTGACCTTTGTGCTACCTCCCTTATCTACTTACCTGTAGCATATTTGGCCTCCTTTCTCCTCAGATATCTTAGGAGTTCTATAGTCTTGAAGTGTTCCTCTACCTAAAAGTCTCCTGGATTGTATGCTTCATTGCACCTTTAATTCCATTGCATTCTTTAAGTTTTGTTTTTAAATGCCTCTTCATCAATAACCCAGACCTGACGATATCATTTAAAAATTGCAAACTGCCTTCCTCATTCTCAGTCCTCCCTCCCAATCTTCTCTGGTTTTCTGTGGCTGCCACATCTTTCAACACTCTTACTTAGGAGTACTGATTGCTCTCCACTGATCTTCCTCCAGCTCCCAGAACAGAGTCTGGCTTATGGGAGATAATCAATCTGTAAATATTTGTTGAATGTTGAATGACATTATTTATGTACCTTATTTTGCTTATATTGTAAACTCTTTTCTAAAAACATGTATTTTGAGGATCTTTATGCACATAGAAGGAGATACTAAAATGATTGTGATGACTCTTGTCCCTAAGAGGTTTAAAATCTTGTAAAGAAAGCAGGTGTAATCTCATAATTAAATATAAACCAAATTTGTATTTTGATTTAATATTTAGTGACTTAGTATATAAATGTATTTCTAGTGATATCTCAGGATGTATTAATGTGACTAGAAAATGCTTAGACATTTTGCATTAAGTCAAACACAATTCAAGGTGTGAATTAGAGTTTACTAAGCAGATAAAAGTGTAAGGACATTTATTATGATTTCAAAGTTCATGGCTTCTTAAAATGAGCATATTGAAATCCCTAATCCCAATATGATTATGTGAATTCAGTAGTCAGGATTTTGAGAAGTATTTAGGTCACGAGGATAGAGGTTTCATGAATAGAATTAAGAAGATAAAGAAAACTTTGCATTCTTTTTCTGCTATATGCTATGAGTATGGTAGGAACAGACACACATGAACATTGTAAGCCACAGGTGGGACTCGCAATTACCTTGATTCTGGACTTGGAAAATGTTTGCTGTTTAGATCAACTAGTCTCTACTGATTTGTTATAGCAATGGAAGTAAGAAAATACTTCAAGAGCGTGAAAATTCTGACTACTTTGTCTAATAGAGTTGAAGAGCATAGTATTAAATCAAGAATAAGTTTATTCTTCTACACTGTTAAAATATGTATCACTAATGGAGGTGGGTTTTCTACGAAGCTTGTGAAGTTCAGTTTTAGGATTTTTACTTGCATGCCCTGTACCAAGAGACTCTACTGAAGCATTCATATAATCCTTTCATGATAAAAAGTGCAAAAGTATTTTATTCTTTAAGTTAGGAAAACTGCTATGGCTTTGTATTCTTCCTGTCATGTTCTTCCTCATGTCACGTGGTGTTGTAGTGCTGTAGATATTTCTGGCATTGGCATAGGGAATAGGTGGACAGAAGTTCCACATAGTATGAGTATAGTGGAAGATTTTTGTGGTTCTCAGTCACTTCTATGGTTAGTTACTTCATGCATGCTCTTAAATACCTTCTGAGTCTAAGTATAGGACCAGAAGTCATACAGTTTTATGAATTTTTCCGGTAGTGCTCAGTCCAAGTTTCTTGGTTGTGGGTTCTAGAGGAGAAATAAAATTATGTAACCTAAAATGTCAGAATATAGACTAAGCAGTAATTCTTTTATTAATTTGATTGAGAAACAAACAGCAATGAGATAGTTTCAAAACAGGTTATTAGGAAAGTTACAATAACTAATACATTGTATATCATTGTCTTCATGGTAGTTATTCATAGTATAAGATGCAGACATATTATCCTGTCCAAACATGATTAGTATAAATGTTTCTCCCCATTGAATTAAGAGTAAGTAGCTATATATCTATCTTAACTACAATTCAGCAGTAAATGTTTTGTCAGTTATATAATCACCAGTTATAAAAATTGCAGCTGGATAATTAATTATGTTTGTTTAGAGTACTTTCTTTCTTTAAAAAATAAATAACAGGGCTGGGGAGATAGCTTAGTAGCAAAAGTGCCAGGTTGGCAAGTGCGAGCTCCAGAGTTGAATCCCCAGTCCCACAAAAACAAACAAACAAACAAGCAAATGAAACATAAAATTCATGTCACCACAATGAAAACAATTACACAAACATGTTAATGAGTATCATGAGCTCCAAAGTTCTTAAAGATTACTATTGAAAAAATTAGTCAGAATCCTTGCATTTTACAAGGATTTGCAAAATATTTGCAAATCTAAAAACATTCATATTTTTAGAGGAACATTGACAACTATTAATTTCTTAACATTTCTGTAGCAAATTACTACAAACCAGTAGTAAGTCAGAAATTAGGGTAGTGATGCAGGTTTTCTCTGTTCTGGCAGCTTCAAGAGAGAGTACATTTCATGCCTGTGTTTTGACTTCTGGGGCTCCGGCAATCTACCTCCATCTTTATTTTTCTCCTGTGATTTTTCTCATCTGGCAATTATTAATTGCGTTTAACTAATTGTAAGGACCTTGTGTCCGGATAAGGTTATAGTCAGAGGAACCAAGTATAAAAATATGGATGTATATTTTTGAGAGTACAAAAGTTAATCCACTAAAATGACATTCCCAATAATGAAAGTAGCAAAACTTGTTCTCATTGGAAACATTGTTTGGTCAATCATGGGAAATGATCAAATTATACATTTATGTTTCTACTAAAATAGTATTTTTAAATGATTGTTGAGAAGTGTTTGAAGAGCATAGTGTCAAAAATTTTTGAAAGATGTAAGTATGTTAAATAGGTAAATAATAAAATACTTTGAATATTTTTCTACATTTATGGTGAATGGGAATCCTCTTCATTTATAATTTGTAAATTACAATTCTTTTCATAAGTATGTACTTTTATATCTAACTATATGCTTATAATTTGGAATTTGAATTATTTTTCTCAGGAGACACTTCAAATCACATATATTTCAGTCTCTACCAAAATATGTCCCTATATATTTGCATTTAAAACATTCAAAATATGAATATGTAAAGGAAATTATCTGTTCCATAATTTTTTTTTCAGTACTGGGGATTGAACTCAGTCCCTGCGATTCCATAATACTCTTTCTTTTTTGTGTGTGCAGGGTTTCACTAAGCAGCTCAGACTTGTAGCGATCCTCCTGATTTGTCTCCCTAGAAATTAGGATTACAGGCATGTGCCACACCCAGACTCCATCCCCAGCTTAACGCTCCCAGGGAGGGCCTGGTGCAGCATGTGATGCCAGCGATCAAACTGTGGCCCCTGTGCTTACCTGAGGAAATGCTTAGTCCACTGAGCTATACTGATGGCCCTGTTCCATAATGTTCTTTCTTAAACCTTTTATTCATTGTTCTCTGCCCAATTTCCATTGCATGATTACCTTCTCCTAGTAGGATTTTAAATTTGCAGACAGATTGTTTTGACTAACCTCCAAAAGAACATGAAAGATCTTTTCTTTGTTGTATTAAACAGTATTTTCATGGCCAAAAACAAGTATTAAGTGTACATTTTCTCATAGACTGTGAACTTAATTTTTATGGATTTCACTGGGATCTTTGAGTATAATTATACACAAAATCTTCTTTAAAGCATCTAAATCTATAGATGCTTTGTTACAACATCTGAACCTTTATTTTAACACCATTTTCTTTGTATTAAGCATATATTTTGGTAGGACGTGTATAGCAGGCTCAAGAAAGAAGAAATGATTTAGGTTCTGAAGTAGTTTTCCATTGTAAGGAAAGAGTTGAGGTCCTCATACTCTGATTATAGCTTTTTATGTTTTAGTTGTGCTACAAAATGTGTTTCAGAACTTGGGATAGCTTCAGACATTTGAAGTTGGGAGTAATCATTATAAAATATGTCCATGTACTTATGAGAGATTCCTTCAGCAAGAGAAATACTGAAAGAACCTACTATCTTGTTTCCTCTGATAGTCCATAGCTATCCATGGAGGCGGCACAGAGATAACTCATTCTGTCAATATTTGTCAACAGGACAAATGTTTGCTATGTAATCTTATTGATTCAAAGTGAAAAAAGAGGAAGACTTTCTTAGTGTGTACTTAGGGTACGTTTTCCAACTCCACTTTGGGAATAAAGTTTAACATTTCACTTCAAATTTTAATCTGCGTAAAACACATGATGTCTACTTTAATTCTTGTCCTTTAGTTATTGTATATAATAATTAGTAAAACCTTCTTCTTTATCTTTTTAAAATCCACAATTTTTATGAAAAAAATCTTACAGATTTATTCAATTTTTATAGGTTACAAAAGTTTGTATGTTAAAAATAAAGAATAAACTTTCTCTTTAGTCAGGATGCATATATATATAATAGAATATATATTAAATTGAATATATATATTGCATGGAATATCTATATATATTTATATATATTAAATGGAATATGATTGAAATTTAAATATATAAGATGGTGTTTTTCTTCATGGCCAGGGTCTAGGATTTTCAGGGAATCCTCAATAGTAAAATTTTACTGCCAAATGAAATAATGCATGAAAGCTCTTGCTCTTTGGCTACACCATGAAAGGTTGTTCTCTGCCATGTGAGGTAAATAAAACTTTCCTTCCTTAAAAAAAGAAAAGTAGAGAACAGGTAGAAAAAAAATATGAGCAGATGGCCAGCCAAATAACTCAGTGGATTAAAGCACCTGCAAGCAGGTGCAGGGTTGGGTTTTAAATCCCTGGGTCTGCGTTGTCGGTCCCATCCCTGGGCACCCTGAGATGGCAATTGAGACTATGTGTAGTCAGCATGCCTGTAATCCCAGCATTTGGTAGACGATAAACACCATGTAGACCCTTCCCCAAAATACAGAAAAAAATATGAGAAGAAATAATGGCTTACAACACTCTTAATACACTCCGGCATGGCAGCGCAAGCCTGAGCTCCAGCACTCGGGGAGGCCAAAGCAGGAGGATGTCCAAAATTGAACCCAGCCTGGGCAGCTCAGCAGACCATACCCCAGAAATAAGCACAAGTTGTGCTTTCAGTAAGAAGCCCTAAGTTTAAATCCCAGTACTGCAGAAACAAAGAATTCTGAAATGATGCATGAAAATAATTTGAAAGCAAGACTGAAACTCACTAATAAATTATTTTCCAAATGGAAAAATTCCCTGCAGCTTCAGAAACACCTTGAATCATAGTCATCTTTATAAGGTAAAATCGTGACAATGAAGAAACAAAAATGAGTCTAATATAGTCCTTATAATTGGTCTACTTATGCCGTTCACATTAGCTCTCACCTGGCTTTTCGCCAAATGCACCTATTTAATCATACTTTGGACTAATTTTGTTTCATTAAGAACAAATTCTCTTTTTTTTTGGATTTTTTTTATATAGAATGTCACTTGAGGTGCTCTTAAAGCTTGTCACTTTGGACACACATTGTACATTCAAAATATTTTTCTTTTATCTTACAAAAATAAAACAAGAAAATAAGAGAATGACAATAGTTAGACTGACTATCATATGGTGTATCATCTTCAGAGTAGTTACTAAAGACATAACAGATTCTCTTATGAAGAACTAGGTAATAGCACCAAACTTTTTTTCTTTTTTTAACTATTTTCTTTTGTGATAGCAGGAATTGAACTCAGGGCCTAACTCTTGCCAGGCAGGTACGCATTGCCATATCTCCAGCCCAAAACTGCTTCAATGAACTAAGAGAAACTAGTAGTACAAATGAAACTAGCTGTTATATATAAAAGCAAATCAGGAAAATTTTCACCAGCAGTCCCACATGACAAAATATGCTCAGTTGCACAATAGGAATATATGAAAAACTGCAAGAAAAGAAACAGATCACATTTAAAGGAAAACACATCAGAATAATGGCAGATTTCTCTTCACAAATCACTAAATCAAGAAGAGCATGGAGCAAAGTACTACAAACTGTGTAAGAAAACAAACTTCAACCAAGGCTCATATTCCCTTCAACACTCTCTTTCAAGTTTGTTGGATAAGTGAAATATATCCGTGACAAAGAACAGCTGAGGAATTTCATGATGACAAAACCAACCCTACACAGATTACTAAAAGACATTCTACAGAGGAACCAAACTGATCAGAACTCCACGAATAAGAATGGAAATAACTCACCAAACAGGGCAAAGAATTAAACATAGGAGAAAAAAGAGGTATACAATAGCAGGTAAATAACATGTCAATCATAAGTCAATACCTTTCAATTATAACCATCAATGTATAAATGGACTAAATTCACCAATTAGAAGAAATAGACTGGCAGAATGGATTACAAAGTAAAATCCAACAATATGCTGTATACAAAAAGCACACTTAACTCAAAGAAATTCAGAGGCTGAAAGTCAAAGGAAGGAAAACAATACTGCAAGCCCCAGCATCTCAGAGAAAAAACCAGAGTAATTTGATGTTCAAAATTTTCTGACCAATGAGATTATGGGCCTCAGAGGGAAATGATTGATGATATATAGTGTGCATAAGGAGAGGCACCTAGAGAGAGATAATTCTCTTGGGCTTTCACAGAGAGCAAATTGGTCAAGCAATGGCCATGACTCATCCAGATTACTGACACAGACAAAAGATCCACAGTGTGCTGGACACGGTTCCAGGGAAAATCCAGAGGGTATTTGACTAACCTTGCCAGATAGCAAAATTTACCTTTTTAGTTATACAGGTCTTGCTTTAACTTGGTGTTAACCATCCAGCAGAAAAGTGTAATCACGAGGTATAAAAAGTAAAGTTATATTAATATACTGAAATGTAAAAGGCTGGTCAACAACTTTGAACACCTGACAGTTGTGTTGATAACTCACTACTATTATTGCCTATTGGACTATGTTGGGTTATTTTGCTGAATGCAAGTACCTGCAATCTTTGGACTGGCATCAAATGTGAAAAGGTCCTGGGGTGTGCCCATTAGCTCAGTTGTTCACGTAAATGCAGTCACATGCAGGGTACCAGGTGTATGATCCCCACCTCCACCTGCATTACCAGACCTGCCCTTTAGGCAGCCTGAACCAGAGGTCAGTGGAGGGATCATTAAA
Source organism: Ctenomys sociabilis (assembly GCA_004027165.1). Classification (NCBI taxonomy): domain Eukaryota; kingdom Metazoa; phylum Chordata; class Mammalia; order Rodentia; family Ctenomyidae; genus Ctenomys; species Ctenomys sociabilis. The sequence goes on from PVKA01023969.1 coordinate 7,803, forward strand.
ATATGAAGAGATCCTTTAGATACTTCTCTAAATACAGCTTCTAAACTGCAATGGAACCCCCATTCTGACAAAACAAAACAAAAAAGGGGGATATAAATTAAGGACCACTTTGTTGTGAAAAAATATGTATATACAAGATAGGATAGATATACGGCTACTTTCTCTTAGTTCATTGAAAAGAAAGGCTTGCACTAATAATGTTTAGACAAGGCATCGTGTCTATATGTTGTCCTCTGAATAAATTGTATGAAAACAATAATATGCAACGTAATTTCTTTTTTCTTTTTTTTTTTTTTTTTTTTTTTTTTTTTAGGGAAGGGTCTACAGGATGGTCGGGGTGTCACAATTAGATTGGACTCATAGTGATCTGCCTGTTTACACCCTCCCAAAAGCTGGGGTGGCAGGTGTGTACCACCATACCCAGTCTCAATTGCTGTCTCAGTATGCCAGGGGTGTGGTGGGGGTGGAGGTGGGGGTAGCCAGCAGGCCCGGGAGATTGAACTCCTATCCCCTGCCTGTTTGCAGGAGCTTTTATTTGCTCAGCTATTTGGCCAGCCCTTGCAATGTATTAATGATCATAAACTGTCCTACTCAACTGTTTTGAATCTGTTTCATTTCTATTTTATCTTTTCTCTCATTAAAATGAATAAAAAAATAAAAAATGAAAGTAAATAAAAAAAGAAAAAAACAAAATATGCCAAATAATTCTGATGAAAGGAAATGATACTACAGTGAATACAGATCTTGGCAAATTGAAGGAAAATTAATTATAAGTAGATGTGTAAATATACATAAAATACCTTTAAAAAGTTTTTGTAATATTCTTTGAAGCATATATATATGAAAATATATAATGTATTTCGATGACTAGTAAGATCAGAAGATCAAAGATTATTTTGTTTCAATGTCCCTAAATTCATAAGAGATAATGTGAGTACTTAAGTGTTACCCATTATAATAATGTCAAGGAAATTCAATTGGTAAAAATTAGCATAAATACATTAAAATCATTAATTTGAACTCACTCCTACTTCCTGTTTTCCTTTATTCTATTTTGCTATTTATATATTTGTGATTCTTGATTTTTGTATATAAGGGAAACTGTATGCTATTTAAGCTTGTGTGTCTCATTTATTTCACTGAACATTATTTCCTCAAGTTGCATCTATTTACCTATGAAGGCCTCAAGTTTAATCTTCTTTATGAGAGAATAGTACATAAATACCACCCATTCCTTATCTGGTCATCTGTGGATGTATATGTACACTATTTCCAAGATCTAGGTATTGTACATTATGCCGCCAAACATGGGTGTGCATGTATCCTTGTAAAATTATGATTTTGAGTCTTTTAGAAAGATATCTGAAGGGGGATATCTGGATCAAATGGAATTTCTATTTGTAGTTTGTTGAGGAATACCTATACTGATTTTCACAGTGGATGGGTCAGTTCTCATTCTCACCAACAATATAGAAGAGGTCCCTTTCCCCCACATTCTTATCAGCATTTATTATTATCAGATATTTGAATGATAGATATTCCCTCTGGGGTAAGAAGTTATCCCAATGTAGTTTTCATTCATTTTTCTCTAATGGTCAATGATATTGACCATTTTTGCCTGTATATATTGGCTATTTGTACTTCTCATGAGAGGTGTCTATTCATTTTGGTACCCTATTTTTTGATTGGGCCTTTATTTTGGAAGGCATTTTTAAAAATATTCTTTAGTGTTAGTCCTCTGCCTGAAGAATAGCCAACAGTTTTTTTCCCATTAAATATGTTTTATCTTTACTCTTTTGGATTTTTGTTTTGCTATTCACAAGATATTTGATATGATCTCATTTATTGGTTATTAGTTGGTATTTCTTCTCCCATTGGAATCCTGTTATAAAGTGACTATACCTATATCTTCAAAATTTTGTACTTATTTTATCAAAATTTGAACAAAACCAAAATTGCGGTTTTGATTTACTATTTAGATCTATGATCCATTTGATTTTAGCTCAACACATGGTAAGACGTACGTGTCTAGATTCAATGTTCTACATGTGGATATTTTCCCAGAATAATTTAAGAGGCTATCTTTCCTCCAGTGTAGGCTCGTGGTCTGTTTGTCAAAGATCAAATAATTGTACATGCCTGAGTTTGTTTCTCCTTCATTTCTGTTCCAGTGATTCATATGCATGTTTTTGTGTCAGTACCATGCTGTTTTAATCACTGTAACTTCATACTATAATGTCAAGTCAAGCAACTCTGCTTTTGTTACACAAAGTTGCCTTTGCCATTTGAGGCCACTTCTGGTTCTGTATATAATCTTTAGGTTTTTTTCTGTAAAAATGCCGCTGATACTTTGGGATTGAATTAAACCTTCATATCAGTTTTACAAGTAGAACAAGTTTTGGTTAAATTGGTTCTGGTTATCCTGCAACAGGGGATATCCTTCTGTTTTCTGATGCTATTGGTTTCCATTTTCAACATCAGTAATTTTCATGGTGGAGGTCTTTCACTACCTTGATTAAGTTAATATCTAAGAATTTAATGTTTTGATGCTATTGCAAATGATGTTTTCTTAATTTTGTTTTTAGTGAGTTCACTAGTAGTGTATAGAAATACTATTGATGGGGCCAGGGAGATGGCTCGGTAGAACAAGTGTTTCCCTGGGAAGCACAAGGGTCTGAGTTCAATTCCTGGTTCCACCAAAAAAAAAAAAAAAAAAAGAAATGATATTGATGTTTGTGTGTTTATTTTATTTCCTGTTACATTGCTGAATTGGATTACCGGATCTAAGAATGTGGAGGTTTTTATGTCTTGTAAATTAAGCATTATGTCATCTGCAAAAAACTATTTTGTTTTAGTCCTTTACTGTATGTATCCCTTTAATATAAACATTTAATTGTATATAATGAAGCAGGCTACAAAAGATCTTTTTTCTTTAAAACATCATACACTCCAAAATATTTCTCCATGATTGTTAAAAGCAATGAATGTTGCATAACATATTATAAAGTTATATTATTGGCATTAGTTTTGAATTTTTATAAAATTGTCTTTGTCATCATAATCAAAATATTATAGCGGTAATTAAAACAAGTTTTCAAAAATATTTGCCTCTTTTTTATTTACATATATAACTTTATCCACAAATAAAAATTATTTTTGTCACTATAATCAAAATATTATAGTAGAAATTTAAATGCTTTTCCAAAAAAAATTAGCTTTTACTTTTCACATGTATAGTTTTATTAAGAGCTGTGTTAACAGATGAATACAACTGTTTTCATTTATATAAGTTCTGGAAAACTTATATAATTTTTCATCTTTTTGTAACATCTATGCGCTTTCATTGAAAACAATAACTATGTAATTATATTTATAGTGTAATTCTTGATGTAGAGTTTTAAATTACCAACGTATTAGTTTTGCAGTTTTATTTTGCATTCATTTTTACCATTTTTTGTAACTTCAACAAATCATTAATTCACTAAGAATTAGGATAAGATACAACACTTTGGAATAGCATTCAAAATTAAATCACTTGTCTTGTTCATTAAGCTGATGATTTCTTCAACGAGAATTGGACTATAAAAATATTTACTTCATATACTTAGATATAGAACTAACAATCAGGATATCCTTTTAGCCCAAAAGGCCTAGTACTTCACATAAACTAAAGTGCCAATCGATTATAGTCTTTAGTTATATGCATGCCATGCTGCTGTTCATGAACTTGCTAGACTGTAACTGCTTTATAGTTAATTGTAAGGACATCTTTCTATTTTATGATTATTACTTTTGTCATAGTTGGTTGCCAGGTATGTCTGTTTCTGTACCACACTATAGCTGAACAAGAAATAATCTTAAACACAATGGCATAAAGTAAAAGCGTTTATTCTCACTTCTCTGTGCATTGACTAACAGGTCAGTTGAGGTAGTTTGGCTACAGCTGGAACTGGTGTCAAACTGCAAGGCCGAATTCAAGTCAATTCAAAGTATTTTCTGCTCTTTAGACACTGTGCTGCTTGAGAATGTCCTTTCTGCAGCAGTGACAAAAGCACAACTAGTCTAGTTCCACTGTACAAACACGATTCAAACCTTTATTTTTCTTATCTCCTACTATTCCATAAACCAAGGCAAGTCATGTTATCAGGTGGATATCACTGAAGTAGCAAAATATACTCTTCTCACAGAGTAAGGGGCAGTAAGGGAAATATTTGTTGGAACTGTCATCCAATGTATTCCCATCTGAGATTTCATTCTTAAAAATTATGCTTGAAAATTCACTTGTATGTAGAACTCGTTTTTAGAGGTGTGCTAGTATAGCAACATCAAATATCTTGATACAGAGGCAATCTCAAGCAATGTGCCTGTAGGAAATGTTTCGGCGAGGCTTCACTGCATGTAGGGCTTATTTTGATGTAAAACAGTAAACTTATCTCAGGTGGAGCTTACAACATCCAGAAAAAGAATTCCAGGATCAAATGCCTGAACAAATCGTATATGTACAAATTGGTGGCATTCAACATTACCCCTCTGCCGATTTGTGGGCCCTTTGGAATCAAGGGACTGTATATGCTTGATAGAAAAGGTACTTTCTGTGAATATGCTCAATTTTTACCTCCAAAACTCCCATCTTCTTTAACTTGTTTCACGTGTGTGCATGCTTCATAGTTCTGTGATTCATTCATAAGAAATTAAAAAAAATATATTCAGCTGATATCTTAACTGAATATACAGGTAAAAGAATAAAAAGAGAAAAGGAACTACATTTGGGGTAATAGAGTTTTCCATTTTTCATCAAGGTAAGTAGTAGACATTGTCATGAAGCCACTTTCCAGTTGTCTACAGGTGGAAGGCATACTAAATTTAGATGGGGGGAAAGCACATCTTCATTTTGTATGCTCTGTTGGAACATTCTGAATGTTGAAGAGGCTGAAAATTGGAGCAGCTCACAAAACTCTCATTTCTCAGTAAATCTGACATGCCAAAAAAGTCCTAAAACCTACCCATCAGTTGACATTTTTGCTGCAAAATCTATTGATTGAGTAATGTGAGAATAAAAATGATATCCTCTTTCTGGTAATGTAACAGGCAAGTGAATTACTTAATATATTTTATATTCCCCTTTCCTTTTCATACACATATGCATACTGTATTAAATTTTCATTACCTAAGTGAAAAAATGAGTCTGCCTTTAGCATAAATGAGAATTTTAGATAATAAATGTCAATGTTTATTGCAAGGAATAATGCATCTGAAGCTTTTGCAAGGTTGTTAAGTGTATCATGACATAAATTTTGTAAATCATATTTTGCTTACTTCTTCATTGTAATCCAAAGTAAATGTTACATATGAAGAAAATAGAAAAGTGAATCATGTCTCATCCTGGTGTATACCCTGTGAAAGCATATTGATTTTGTTTTAACTATGTCACTGCACAGATATTCATGAAATGCATCATTTATAAGATGAATAGTTTAAAAGGAACTTTAACTCCCTAAGTCAAGATGATAAGTTTTCTAAACAAAAGAGGAGTTTCAGCCCATGGATTTCATAGGACATAGGCTGATCATAATTTTTAGTTTCCATGACTGCTTTTGGTACTCTCTTACAGAAGACAAATTCTCTTGGTGAGTCATGTTAAGGAAAAAAATCTATATTTTCATATCTTGACACCAGCACTTCATTCTTAAGTTTTACTGAGGTAATAACCTTAGCTCACCCTGCATCTTGTGTATCACGAATTGAAAATACTCTTAGAATTTTTTGAACAGTGTTTGCTGTTCTAAACACCTACCAAAGTACAGTACCTGGTATTTACGATAAACTTCATCATTATTTAAATTGAAGCAAACTCTAGTATGAAAGTCATTTCTACTCGGGGATTAACATTCTGGACAGTAGTCCCTTTAAAACACTGGCATGACTAATTGTCTGCCAGAACTTATTCTGCCATATCGTCTTCACATGGGTTTCGATTATTTAATTTTTAAATTGCAAATGTGTTTTTATTAGTATGATTTTATAGAGATACAATATGTATATCTCTTCATGAATATAGTATAATTTGATGTGCATATAAAATGCATAATGTTTAATCATGGCAATACATATTTTTACCTTAAATATTAATCATTTCTATGTCTTGGAAATAATTATTTTGAAATATATGGTAGATCGTTTAACCAATAGCTACCACATGATGTTATGAAAAATAAGAACCAATTCTTCCTCTTTGGGTTTTGCTGTCTTTATCTAATATCTTCCAGTCTCACCTCTTTCCTCTCCTTTTCAGTCTTTCATGATCAGTATTTTATTCTGTTCTTCTAGGAGAACAGCATTTTCTTTTTCCTAGGGTATAGTGACTACACAAAAATGCTGTTTTCTTTTTACTTAATACTAGGAAAATTTAAATCCTTTCAGATTTCTTCAGTTACCCTTTGAGTAATCAAAAATGTATTTCTCATATTTTGTTTGGTTTTTGTGGCTTCCATTGCCATTTTTTAATTTCATCCCATTATGGTCTGATAAAATGTTTAAGATTATTTCAGAGGGTTTTTAGGAAATGTATTTGGTTGTTGCAGGGTCTCACTATGCAGCATGGATTCATGGTTATCCCCCTGCTTTCAGTCTCCCCAGCTCTGGGATTACAGACACACGCCATTACACCTGGGCTCTGGCCAGCTCAGCCCACCTTAGGGGTGGGACTGGTGCAGCTTGTGGTGCTAGGGATGAGACTGTGGTCTCTGCATTCGCCTAAGCTTGCCAAGCAGGACCTTTAGTCTGCTGAGCTATCTCGCCAGCCCCTCAGAGCTGCTTTTTATTATTAAAATTTGTTCTATGACCTAAAGCATGGATTTTTTTTTTGAGAAATTTCAAGAAATTTCATTTCTTTTCATTTGCAAGATTCTTGTCTTTAAAAATTTATGGTAACATTATGCAGTACAGCCACCATTATTGAATTCCTATTATTTTTAGTGAAATTTTATATTGTTTCTAATCTTTTTTTTTTTTTTTACTATTTTGTGTTCTTTAAAAATGAAAATTAAAAATTAAAAAGTTCTCTCTTGCGCTTCTCATTCTTACCCTGCATAATCTCCTAAATTTATTGTCTTTATTTTACTGAAATCATTGATTTTATACTAACTCTTTTGAATATTTTGTGCAGTATTTCATCCACTTCAATAGCTTGTGAGTCCATTGGTAGAGAATTACGAATGTTTGGAGGAGTCAGATTTTCACCTAATTTTATATGTCTTGAATTACTATGACACAATACATGATAATCTGGTCTGTGTGTCTGTTGGCACTTATGTGAGGGCTTTTTGCACCCTTTTCTTACAGATGTATCTTAGGATATCAAGTTATGGTGAAGTCTTGAAGGTGTTTCTTGATGGGTTTGATTCTATAGACTTTCTGTTACTTGTTTAGTGGTTTATGGGTGATTATTGTATTTTGACACAGTGCCTTCTATTCCAAGACTGACGGTCCCATTTACCCTGCAAGTATCCTAGGAACAGAGTTCTTTTCGTAGAGGAAGCAAGGGTTTTGTAGATCAAGGAAGACACGGGTTCTGTGGATTTTCCTCAAATTTTGTTAACAGTGTATTTTATGAAGGGATTTGGGAGTGACGTATGTTGAGATTTCTTATGGTTTTTGTGTTGTTTCTCCCTATAGTTGCTTATAGGGTGTTTAGGAGTGATTTGTCAGTTCTCATTGCCCTAGATTTTTCTGCTTAGTGCCTGGTCTGGGGACTTTATCATCCTGGGCTTTTAATCTTTACTTTCTTTTAGTGGTGGGAATTAAGCGTAGAAGATTTGTACTGAGCTAGATCCCTAACCTTTTCTTCTTTTTAATTTTGTGACAGAGTCTTGCTAATTTTTCAGTTCCCCAGGGTGGGTTTGAACTTGTGATCTTCCTACCTCTGGCTCCTAAAGTTTCCTATTCTTTGAGGTAAAGGATTCACCAGAGTTCAAGCACTGCTAAGTTGTGTGTGGAGCAAAGTGTTCTGTGTCTCAGTGTGGGCTCAGAGTGGAGTCAGTGTGCATGCAGGAGACTCCTATTGTCATGCGCACTCCTGAGCAGTGCACAGAAAAAGGGGTGTGAGTAACTGATGAAGAGCAGCAGGGCAGATAGAGCTAGGGGCAAAAAAAACAAAGAACAAAAAGCTGATCACAGGAACTAGAACAACCACATTTCTAACAATTGCAACTGCAGAAATGGGAGAGACAGAAATAAGCTAAAATGTATTAAAATGAATAAAAAACAATTAAGAAAAAGGAAAATGGAGAGGGGAACTATTGCAGAAGTTAGAATACTGAAAAAATAAAAACGTTGAAAGCAGAATAAAAAATAGAAGCTTTCCCCTCTAAACTAAAAAATAATTTAAAAAATTGGGTGAAAAGGTTCACTCATGTAATCTTTCTTTTTTTTAATTTTTAAAAAGATTTATTTTCCTTATTGATTTTCAGAAAAAATGTACTGTGAAAAGATAAAATCATTCTAGTTTTGCATAAATTTTTATTAGTAGTACACATGTCTTAATATAAAAACTAATCTTGTGATACTTCTTGCAAGAGGAAATTCAATATACTTGAGTCATGAAAAGTTCTTGTTTTTTTTCTGATTACCTATATGAGATGAAATATGCTGGGGAATGTCAAATTCTCCTTTATTTCATTTGAATTACTACTGGAATACTAATTGAACTACTACAGCTTTGCACCTTTAGGTTCTTCTAGGGCAAAATGAAAAACTTATCTCTCAATATAATTCTATAGCTGATTTTACTGATAAATCCCATTTCCAGGCTAATCCTCCTGTAACAAACTGTTCCTACAGACAATGGATATAAAAATAAATTTTAAAATCAGTAACGTCTGAACTCACTTTTTTGACCAGAAAAGTGCTAGATATTGTGGCAGGAGGCCAAGACTAGGGAAAGTGAAGAAGAAAGGACAAGTCTGAACATATCCTCGAAGGGTGCATGGACCTTCTTGTAGGGAACATGTTCTAAAGGTTGCACTACCTCCAGATAGTGTCATTCATTGGCTATCAGGCAAGCCTTAAGCACATGGCCTTTCAGGAACATTTAATATCCAAACTGTAACACAGATAAAATATTCTTACTATCAAAAAATTTAACAATCCAAGGAAGACTATGCCATTATTTTCACTCATATAATCTTAGCTAAGCTGGATTATAGGCAGGAAGACTGGGACCTTGACGTCAGCCTGGTTAGCTCAAAGAGAAAGCAAGCTCTGTTACCCTCCAAATTGCTAACCTAATTCTCACTATTCTTCAATGGAGCAGCTTCAGTGTTTTTCTGCTAGAACCACTTGGAGATAGATGCTAGTCAGGGCAGCACAACAACATTCACAGTGATTGTCCTGGGAAAGGAAAATACAAGGATTTATGTTTACTACTTGGGTGTTTAGGCATGTATTTGATAGAATGTGTATTATGGTTCTCTAGAGAAAGTGTCAATGTAAAATATATGTATGATTGCATAAGGGATTTATGAGGTAGGCTTACAGGGTCAAAATTGGCGCAGCATATAGCCACCTGGTCAATCAGACATGGAAGAGTGCAGAAGAGCCATCTGCATGCTATAGAGGTGGAGGGCCCAGTGGTAACTGAAAATCAAAGGCCTGGACTATGGCAGAGTCACCAATGTGTGTGTGTGTCAAAAACCCAGACTCTGCTAGAAGATTTAAGGAACTGGAGACTAGATTCTAAAGGCAACAGTGAACACTGGAGCTCTTCTGAAAGAGAAAAAACTCTTTCCTTTCTATTACATTCAGGCTACTAGCCTATTGGTCGGTGCCACCCAAAGGTGTGGTGGGTCTTTGCCACTCAGTTTTGTGGCCCACACATGTCACCCACAAACACAACAGAGCTCTACTGATCTACTAGGCAATTCCTGCTGACGTCTAGTTGATAAATCACAGCTAAAGATACATAATGTTTTTATTTACTTTGAATGTATTCCTGGTAGTAAGGTTGCTATATAGTAGAGTAGGAGTGATGTTTTTAGTTTTTAAGGAATCTCTGTATTTTTCTTTGTTTTAAATTTTATTTTATTGACAGACAAATATCAGTGAGACAGTTTAAAAGCTGATTAATAAGACATTTTCAATGATTAATACATTTTACATTGTTATCTTCTTAGTGGTTATCCATAGTACAAGAAGCAGACAGGATATCCGTCCAAACACTATTACTACAAATCTCTCTTCTCATAGAATCAAGCGAAAGTAGCTGTATGTCTATCCTAACTATTCTGTATATACAAATACAAAATGGTCCTTCCTTTGTATCCCCTTTTTTATTTAGTCCTGTCAGAGATGGGTATTCTATTGGCATTTAAATACTATAGGTGCTATTTTGTGAATACATGTTTGTATGTATAAAAAGATAATTTTAAAAGAACTTCTTTGTGACTTGCTTTTAAAGAACTGACTGTCCGCTTTGAAAATATTTCCAAGATATGAAATATTTTCTGATAGACTTCACAGCTCTTCATACTATGCTTTATGACTCTACAATATTTTACCTATTTCCTGTTGTCAAATATTTAGTTGTTTTCCATTTTTATTATTATGATAAATAACACTGCAAATGAAAACTTTTATAGCACATTATTTGTTGGGAACTGAGTATATGTCTGCATTCATTGAAGTAATTTATTTTATTTCTTTATAGTCTGCATAGGGTTTGCATAGTACTTATTGTTTCATTCACACCATTAGACTCTCTTCTTAATTAATTCTAAAACTGTTATTCTATTTTCTTCAGATTTTTCCAGGTATTTAATCATGTCTAATTGATATAATAATTACATCTCTAATATTTTTACTATTTATATTCTGCATTACAGTACACTTACATCAATGTTGAATGGCAGTAATCACAGACACTTTAAGGCCATTTTCACCATTGGCAAAGGTGTCAGCCATCAAAGTGTGAACTGTGAGTCTGACAGTACTGTATTTTAGTATGTGTAAGAGGTTTAATAGTCAAGTTTTAAGTATGGACTAGCTATTGGAATTTATCAAATAATTTTGGGGTAATCATATAACTTTTGTGTTTGGGTTACCAACAGGATTAATCTTAGCAAAAGTTTGTGCAATAGAGTTAGCTGTGAAAATAGGTGATGAAGACAATCAGAGATAAAAAATTTATTGCATGAAGTACCATGGAAAATTCATCCATCTGCTGTGAAATATTTTTCTTCAGGAGTACACAGGATTAATGTTTATTTTTCTATGAGTATCTCTGGGTTTTTCTGGTTGCAGCATTTGAAAAAAATGCAATTGGATAAAACATGCATATGTTGTGCATTATGGATGAAAAGGTTGATTCTACCACAGAGAATACAACTCCCCATTCTCCAGTTCAAGAAATAGAGAATTACCAGTGTACCAGAAGTGCAAGTGCTAATTTAAAATTGATTGAGACAGTGTCTCACTTTGTATCTAAAGTTGGGCTTGAACTTGTTATGTAGGCCAGGCTAGCCTCAAACTCAGGACAATCCTTTCCCTCAGCCTTCAGAATGCTGAGATCATAGGTGTGAGCCACTCTGCCCAGCTGATTTCAAATTTAAAATATTAGCAATTTTACCTGCACAATTCTGAAACATCAGATTGTAGGCCACTGTTCATCTGTACCATTTAGAAATCACTGTTTTATGACGAGAAATTTCAGGGAAATAAGCCATTTCATCTCAGAGGCTAGGAATAAGTACTTAACCTACATCTACATAGTTCAGAAACTACAAATAAATGTATAATATTAGTATTAGGAAAACTAAACAAATGATCCCATCATTATTGGTATAATGTGGAAAAATTTTCAGATGGTTCAGGTTTGCATGTAAAAGAAAATTTAGCATTGATTTTGTTATAAATATATGTAATTTCTTTAGGGCTTTTAGTTTAGTAGAAACTATGTGGCTTTTCTTTTGCTTTTTTGCTAATACACTCTTTTCTGAAAGTATGAGTCTCACTTTTTACAAGGTATGGTAAGATATAGAATGATAATAGAGGGGAGACATGAGTGTGAGAAAAAAATTGTGGCTAAGAATGGATCTTGGACATTCCTAAAATTATTCTCTCATCATATAGAGGCAAAATTGCTAATTATGGAGCTTTAGTGTGCATCCAAATATTGGCAAGAAGTGCTAGTGTTTTCACTTTCTCAATTAGAGTTCATTAACAACTACTTAGGTATACTTTTATTTATTAATGTACAATGTGGGAATAGATATGCAGTTGAGAATTATGAACAGAGAACATTGAAATTTTGCTTCTAGAAAATATTGCTGAAAATTCAGCAGATAGCAAAACAAACAAATAACCAAGGAAGAACAAGCAAAACAGAGGAAACAAACAAATAAACAAAAACAAAAACAAGAACAACGAAACAAAATGCATCAATATGCCAGATTCAGTCAGGAGCTTTAAAAAGTCTTGTAGAGCACAGTGGCTTGACCTCTCCAACCAATCACTTGGTAATTTTAAGTTCTATGCTTTAAATAATTCTGGGTGGTTGTAAAATTCCCATTGCTTAAAAGCTGGAAAAAATTATACACATGCATGGACCTTCATCTACCCAGAAATGTTTAAAGGGTATTTCTCAGTACAGCTCATGGTCAGAGTTCAACGTATCTATTTTTTCCATTATTTGAGCTCCAGTACGTATAAAAATGTCAGTAGATGGTTAAGCTGAAGATTACAATTGTGTATGATTGGAAAATATCAAGGCTATGGGGTGTACAAAATTGCCACTATGTTCTCAATAACTGCTGCATAACTGGAAAACTGCTATACAAAATAGCATTTTCCTCTTACAAGTTAGTGCTGTCACTTATGTCCTTGTGATTGTTGACTTTAAAATTTTCCTTCTAAAGTCCCTCATAACTTATTTTATAAAAAGGCTGCCAAAAAAACTGGAGGACAAAAATTTAAGTAAGGTTGTATTGACTTTCCTTGGCATGGCATTTTCATTGAGATTTATGAATGAATGTGGAGAAATCATTTTAGAGCTAAAAAGGAAGTTACAGAGATCATCAAATACAAGTCATTCATTTTATAAAAGCATGCTCACACTACACTATATTACAATTAAACTTAAAATTTAAAGCTCAATATATCACAGATGAATGATCTTACAAAACTGTAGATAGGCATATGATTCATTTTTCAGGGGAAAATTTATTTTGCATTATAAAGGACATCCTATAGCTCAGCAGACTAGATGCCTGCTTAGGCAAGCACAGGGGCTGGGGTCCCACATGCTGTGTTTGCCCCGTCCCTGGGTTACGTTGAGCTGGGCACCGAGTCTGGGCTTGGTGGCGCATGACTATAATCCCAATACTGGGGAGGCTGAAAACACAAGGATCACCATGAGTCTGGGCTGCAAACTGAGACCCTGTACCAAATTCATAGAAAGGAGGGCATCTCAGATAAAAGATAACTATCCCTCAATCATTTATGTGGAAGGGAAATGACATTTCTCTTATGGATATCTGATAGCTGTTCTTTCTTGTGATGTTGGATAGCTTCCTGAATACTTGTCTCAAAGGATACTCGGGTATTTACATTTTCAGCAGATGTAAAGATTCAGTTTTTAAATTCGAAGGGTAGCTGGTTATAAATTAAGCATGATTTCCTTAGAAATCTTACTATGAGTTCATGACCAAATACATTTACAAGGTATATTTTATTAGAACATTTAAAAATTCCTATAGAATTAGAGAAACTCATCTACTTATATTGCCTGGTATGCACAGCATTAAGCATCTTTTCTGTCCCATGAATTGTATAACTTACTCTTGGAATACAGAAAAAGAATGGACATAATCTTTCTGTCAAGAATTTATGTTCTTTGAGCAGAGTTAAATCATGCACAAGTAACTATGATGTGAGGTACTATATTGCAAATCACTGAATATAAGGTATTTCGGAGTGAAAGAAAGGAAATGGGAAATTAACTCCAGTATATTTACTGAGGCTGTCTGTGCTTGTTTATATGTGTACTTGTGCATGTGTGTGTGTGTGTGTGTATTGCCATGTTCTTAGAGGTGATGTTTTTATGTTTCATTCCGTTAATGAAGTACTATATTAAAAGAGCTGCTTCAGTTGTTTTATTTCAGTCTATATGACAGCTTCTAGATCAATCAATATCCCCTATCCCAAATTCTCTGTTTAGACCTGTATGTGCAATTGGGGATTTTGTCCTTTGTGGTCTTTGTACAGAGTGAACACAAATATGCAGAAAGTGCTGCAGGATGGCTAGTATTTCTTGTCCTGTGGTTGAATCTGAAACCTAATAAGTAATCAGATAAATAGTTTTGATTGAATTAACTTTGGCAGCTCAGCTAAGCAGCGATCTCTATTAATTAGAACAAAATAATACTGCGTTTGGCAAAGTTGAGGATTATTTTTCTTTCATGTAAAAATCTCAAACAAACAGTATCAGGATATTTTTTGCCAATTTGTGGTGTCAGGGATCCACAAATCATTGTGTCAATATCTCTAAGATATTGCCTTTAACTATTAGGACAAATAATATTAACATTTATCTGAAATCCTTCTAGCAGGAGGAAAGAGCACTTTAACTTGTATCCTGAGAATGAATAAATCACTACCATTCAGGTATTTTTGATCGTAAATTTAGAAGCACAATTCAGAATGTAAACAAGTGCTGGGCTGTTGTCTAAGGTGGATAACTGGATCCAGTTAGATTTTGCTATAATTTCTTATACATGTTGAAAATCTAGTGTCTACCTCGTGGTGATTTTACTAATTTTTAATATTTACTGTAGAATATGTCATCACCAGTTGGAGGGTGTGAGAGATGAAGATCACAGCTCATTCTCTATGGGCATTTTCCTAACTGAATTAACTGATTTTTAATATTCTCCAACTTATCAAAATTATTTGTGACTGTTCCAGGCACTAAGGTCATCTTATAATTCTCATGTATCTTTTCCGAGAAAACAGTTCCTTTCCATGTTCTCCTATTCAATGATTACAGTTAAACAGAATAGATCTCTCTATTTGCTTTAGTACGTGCCTCTGATTGTTAATTAATTGTTCAGTAGGAACTACACCAGGTTAATGAGGCCAATTGAAGAAAGAGCTACACATTATTGGTTGAAAATACAGAGGAATATTTCTTATTTCAATTTTCATCCATTTAGCAATTCTTAAACTTATCAGATTAAAAAGTAAAACCAATAGCTTCATTTTACTTAAGGAGAAATATCAGAAAGACACTGTCAACTATTAAGCACTACAGGGTAGATTTTTAGCAGATCTAGATATTTATGCATCTGAACTAACTTGCGCTCTTTTTTCACCTGTCATAGTTCTTTAAATGTGAAATAGTTGGAGGATATTTCAGGCACATCTGATTTTGTCAGGTCATGACATTACTGGACTGATTTAGGACTATTCTGTGGTCAATTCATGTAAGAGAACAAAGTTGAGCTTCCTTTCCTTGTTCTGAGCTCTAAAGTTCATTGAAATATATTCTCTTAGCAGGTCATAATAATCAGGGAGATGGTCTCTAGACTAGATAGATAGATAGATAGGTAGATAGATAACATATACATGTAAATGATGAATTTATTCTTCCAGGTAAAAATTAATGTTGATCTAGATCTAATGTGAGATGACAGCATTAGTTATTTTCCTCTACTTCTCATAGTTTAACAAATGCCATATTCTTAATGAGTACATATGCTTTATTCCCTGAAGGATAAACATAAGTTGTAGTTTCAGTTTCCATTATAACTCAGATGTGAAGGAAAATGGAATATCTTTGCTTAGTATATCATGAATCTTGTTGTTCTCCTGAGTCTGCACTTGATAATTAGTTGGAAAAAGTAATTTTTAATCCTACCCAGTTATACTTTACTCCAATTTCATGATGGATGGTGCAGATCTTCTTAGATAAGGCTGTTAATTGTGCTCAGCCAGTCTTTCCCTTCTTCATGAAATAGCTCTACTTGTATGATGGCTGGACTTTTCCAGTGAGTACTGGCTGGTATTTTCAGCCTATTATTCCCAATCCCAAACCCCCGAATCATCTTAGCTTCTATTAGCTTCAGATCTCTGAGTCCCCTCCACATCTCTCCTTCATCCCGCTGTCCACCCTGCTGTTGCTTCTGTGAGCTAGAGTTGCACACTGAGGGACCTTTGAGCCTGGCTTTAGATCAGTAGAACTGGGAATGACTCAAGACAGTAGAGCATTAGGCTCTTCTCTGCATGACCACTTGCACATCTGTGGCATGTTGATGCTGAGCTCTCCTTGTATGGACATTAAAATTTCATACTTTCACCCTGTGTAAGAGGTTATGGCAGAAACTACTAATTGGGTAAATATATCTAGGGCATATGACTGCCCTACTATGTCCTGAATTCCCAGCCATCCTTTTAATTGGGGTGGGTGAGGGTATCTTACTTACTTTACAGTAGAACATCATGAATCAAGTTATTGCACTAGTGAATGATATAGTAAAAATTTGGGAAAGTTATTAATAAATAGGAACTATACTTAAGTCACTCATTTAACATTCTTTCTGTAGCACACTTTCTGACTATGTGTTGAGGGTTCTGAAAGATGTAGCTTTGTTAGTAGAAAATAAAAGCAGATTTTAGAATATGCATATATTTGATTCACACAGTACATTATTTTCAACAGGATGTCGGTAAGATCCCCTGTGCTTGATTTCTATAACTGATATACAGACTCTAGTCCCCAACATGGTTTGATCATATGACAAATACGTTATTACCCAACCACTGCAGCTATTATTAAGTTAAAATTATTCTCAACCACCTTCCTTCCTGTCTTCTTTTCACCCATATTCCTTGAAGGAAAGAGAAGATAATTTTGCATTTTTTAATATGGCTAGTAATGAGCATAGAGAGGCCCCTAATTGTTCTTTCTTTACAGATTTTAAGAAGACTCAGATAGGTGCATTACAAACCAATGTTGAAAAGCATATTTAGTTCTGGAAGAATGGGACATCATTATTTCATCAGTGTTATAAAGTAACTGTAGTCCACCAGCCTGAGCTGCATTCCACAGCCACATTCATAATAGTCAAGGAATTTTGGAGAATTCTGTACTTCATGTGCCCCTCTTAGAAACAGACTGTACAGACTACCACATTAGAGTACGCTTTAAGAAACATAATTTAGCTGAATAGTTATTACCCAGGGCTATTAGACTGAAGAAATATTGTATTTTAATTATTTTTTGTAAGACAGCTTATAAAATCATTTGAGAAATGTAGGAGTCTAGAATGCATTTCAGACAATGCTGAGGTCGTTACCAAAACCTTCAAGACATAATTTCTACAAAAATGAAACATATTTTAATTCTTGGCAAGTAATCATACTCATATCAGGTATTTTCTCTGATGACTGGTTAACTATGTTATGTACATGCCTGTGTGTATACATAGGTGTGTGTATTGACCTCAGAATAGTGCTATTTTTTTCTACAGAAGAAATGTTTTTCCAGATATTTCATTATTTATTTTGTTGTTACACTACTGTAATTCCACAGAACAGTTGCATATATCACTTATGTTTTATGTTTCAATAGTGTACATGAAGGTGTTCTGTACTGTCATAGTCAGACCTGTCTGGCTATTCACACATGAAGAAAGGAATAGTGGCTTCCTACTGCTTACTAGGTTTCGTTCTAAAGTCTTGTTTAATTATATTTATTAGATTGTTGTAGAAATCAATTAAAGACAATATCTTGCATTTTTCCATAGCACAAAACATTTTACAGTTTTATTGTATGTTTCTAAAACCAAATTATCAAGAAGTTCCTTGAAAAAATGTATGGAAGAATCTATCTCATTTCAAAACTAAAGAGTCCAAATCCTATTGGAATCCATCCATATTCTCGATGTTAGCAGTTTGGCCTTTTCCTCCCCTAAAGATTGCTCATATTTCTAGTTTTGTTCCCTACAGATGAATGCCATATATTTTTTCACTTCTTGCCTTGACTGCATGCAAACTCTGATGCCCTCTCAGAATTATGAGTGAATTTTGAGGCTGGGATCCTTTTGAGATTTTTACCAGATGTGTTGAGTTTAGCCTTTAGCAAAATCGTATTAGACCTTCATCAGCATATGTCTCCTTGTCATGGACAGCATATGAGAGGTTTCGGAACAGCTTGAGTTCTAGCCATTCTCACTAAAAGCTGCAAATAATGGTTATTAAATACTTAATTAGGCAGGGAACATTCCAGATTGGAAAGGATTCAAACACAACTTTCACAGAGCAAGTATTTAGCTTCCATCTCTGAGGGGGGAAAAAAACAGATTCTTCAGTAAATTATGCAGAAAACCTACTTTATTAAACAAAATATATTCTAAGAATGTGGACATGCTAGAGATAACATATAACCTCATCTTCAGATAAATCATGCATGAGTTCTGTAGGATTTTTCTGTTCATCAAATGTGAACAAAATTTGGGTGCCATTACTGAGTAAATTGATAGGGGGCACTTGTATCCTGCAAGCAAAACTGCCTTGAACAGAGGAGCACCTTGTGCTACAGCATCTCTCACCCACAATTGTATGGTCTTTGGTTTTTTCATCTCTTAAACTTCGATATGTAGATTTAAAGAGAATTAAAGAGCCTTTTGTGATCTCGCTTGTATTTCTGTAGGCTTTCTGTTCTTTTCTCACTGTACTGTGCCTATGGGACCCTAGAGTAATATCTGTAATGATATGAACAAACACCCACATATACTGATTTAAGCACTGAACTCTGGAGCTTTTCAAACACAGTTTCACTTTAATCATTTTAAATATAAAGTATTATTATCATCATCATACATGGTGCAACTTTATCTTCTCCATAGACTAAATGGCTTCATGTCTATTTATTAGCTCGTAGTCATGAGATAATTTGATTTTTATTAATACTCTAAGGTCAGCCCCCATAAACAGAACCACTGGCAATGGCATTCATTCAGCATTTTAAGCACCTGTACAAATCTCTTTTTAAGTGTGTGTGTGTGCAGGGTTTCACTACAAAGCTCGAACTCTGGCCCCTGCGCTTACCTAAGCAAGTGCGTCTGCTGAGCTATATTGCCAGCCTTAACACCTGTACAAATCTTAATCGAGCCATATTTAATACACGCTGGCTTTTTTCCTGCAGTCAAAGAACACACAGTATCCTCCATTCTACTCCTTTCTTTGTCTCTTTTTTCAAAGGCTTAAATTTTGCATATGGTTGCTCTTGAGTTCACTAGTATACTCTTTTTAAAAAAGAAAATCCTGGTTATTCTGAATTCTCACTTTTAAGGTACTGCAAACATTTTACTGGGCTTTGGAATATAGCTGGTCCTTAGAAGTTTTTAATAGATGATTATGACATTAATATCCTTGGTGATTTGGAAAGGCATTAGAATAAAGAATATGAAACTATGTTAAAAGAATCCATAGAGAAGCCAGGATAACTTTGGAAAGATACTTAAAATGCAACACATCTAGAAAGTTTGTAAACATATATACAAATATAATGTCATCCAGGACCCCTTCAATTTGTAGAAAAAGAATACAATATTATAATCTTCCCACTTTAAATGAGCACCCTAGGTAGGAAACTCTGCTTTTTAAGATATTGACCATATCATTAATATTTGTCTTAATTGATCAATAGGTTTGGCTGCTACAGGAGAGAGAATGGAGGCTTAAAGTAAACATAAGTATATTTTTATCTTAAGTCAGGCCAACCTGGAAATGAGCATTTCAGGGATCATGTTTTCAGTATCTTCAAGACCAAATTTCTATTTTTATTTATTTATTGGATACAGGGTCTCACTGCACAATTCAGACTCATAACATATCTCAGCCTCCTTGAGTGAGTGCTAAGATTATAGGCATGCACCACCATGCCCAGTTTTAGTGGAGCACATGGCATGTGGTATCAAAGATTGAACTTGGGTCATTGTGCTTGCCAGGCACTTAGACCACTGAGCTATATCCCCTACCCCAAATTTCTATTTTCTCCTTCACTCGCCTAGTGCATGGATCCAGTACTCTGATTAATTCAAGACTTAAAAAAAATGAGGCTGTAAATAAAAGAAAAAAGTACAGAAAAGGAAAAGAGAGTCAACTATGAGTTGACTCTAACTACACTTAGTTCCCACATACCAGTTTTGCCTTTTGGCAGTTTCTTGCTAAAAATAGATTTATTACACTAAGGAAAAGGGGGAGAATGGATCTTTGTGAGAGGCACTAAGAAATCCACACAATGGAAGCCCACATCTTGAAGTGAGGAAGCATCATCTTAGTGTTACTAAATTTATCCACATTCATAAGACAAATTAATGACTGAAATCAGATAAACAGCTGGCTTGCCATTATCTGCAGAAGAGTGCCTATCATTGAGCCCTGTCTTAAAAATTGATCATTCTTTATCACTCATTTTTGGTGCCTGGACCAGCATTCTGAGAACTTGCTAGAAATTCAATCTCTCAGACCTCATTTGGGATTTACTGAATTAGAATCACAGGGCAAAAAGGCTGGGATGTAGCTCAACAGCACAACACCTGCCTGGCAAGTGCAAGGTTCTAGGTTTGATTCCTTGCACAAAATTTTATATATACATGAAAGTTTTGTTTCAACAAGTTCTTCAGGTAATTTCCGGTTGTATTGAATTTCGAAAACCATGGTCCTTGATGGCTCACTGTGGCCTGTGATCTTCACCTTAGCCGTTCAGGTTCCTTATATCTTTGACCTGTTGACAGAGTTCATTCAGAGATCCCAACTTGTGCTAACAAAACTCACACAATTCTGATAGAAGTAAAATCATTTAATTGAATTACAACAAAACCCAAGAGCAGTCAGGTGAATCAGAAATACACGGTATGCTGACCAATACATATTTCCCCCCGTGGGCAATTTTATGAGGTACCCAGTTACTAGTATAAAACTTGGACAGTATTTCATAGCTCTGAGTGTTCCGACAGTAAATCTAAATATTTAATGCTTTTGGGATGCCTTAAGTAAATTCGCATTCTAGTATAATGCCAGATAATTGAGCAAAGTCTACTGCCTAATATTAGTGTAGTGAAAAACACCCAATTTCACATTTTCTAGAATCCATAATGAAAACTAAAATGCAAGAGATGAAATACATTTTAATAATCAAGTTTATCTAATTCAAAATACCTGAAACAGTCCAGAAAATAATTAATATTAGTGAAATATTGTCCATCTTATATGTCTTAAACTATGTCTCTAGAAGTTGGTATTTTATACTCACAGGACAGTGGAGGGAAAATATGGTACTGTAGTGCGGTGGACTGTTTGTTACCATTGAAAGCTCTAAAACATTTTGCATTGTTGTCCAGGACATTTTAGTTCAGGCTGCACACATTTCAGTGGCTAATCCCCATAGGTGGCCAATGGATACTATGTTATGTATTTGGCCTGAGTAATCTTTTGTCTTTCTTTTGGTTTTACTAAAAATTCAATTGTTGAGTTACACCAACTTTGTTATTTTTATTAAAAATAATAATTAATATAGAAATTATGTAATGGAAAATATAATTAATTTATCTGGAAGTAAATACATAAACATATTTGTTCTGAATCATGATGTAAAACATGTATTATTTTTTCTGGGAATTAAGATTTAAGAAGTTTAAAGCTTCCTCTGAATGTCACTACTTTATTCTCTTGCATGTTATTCCATAGATATGCTGCCTTCTTTTTATCTATTGATAAACATTTACTATAAATTATTTTTATACGTATTTTATCCATTGACAGACATTCACTATAAATTATTTTTATAGGCATTTTATCCATTGATAGACATTTACTGTAAATTATTTTTTCTCTTTTCTTACATAGGAAATGCTGTGGAAAATATGCCTCATATACTTTTCTATTAATTTATAGGGTGCATGTACTTAAAATAATTATTTGATATAAATGCCAGGGTGATGGGTCATCAGTTATGGTTTGAAATTATTAAAATGCAATAGTAATTTGTAAGAATTTGTATTTGAATCTGTTCTTACCAATATGTGATACTTTCAAAATTTTTGACTTTATAAATTTAAGTAGAACAATAGTGTCTTATTTTAATTTGCATTTTTCCATCAAGATTTTGTAAGAATAACTTTATTTTTAATTAAAGTATGTTATTAAGTTGTCTGAAAACATTTAAGGTCATATAAGGACTGTTGCGCACACTATTGTGTATAATCATAAAATATTGGCTAGGGAGATGGCTCAGGGGAGTAAGCGCTTCCCTGGCAAGTGTAAGGACCTGAGTTCAATCCCCGGTTCCGCAAAAAAAAAAAAAAAAAAAAAAAAAAAAAAGGAATATTGAGCACTTCTATTACCTCCTTTTCTCTCTCTGGCAACAATTATTTCCTACACTTTGTCTGGTTATTTTGATATTAGATGTGTCTTTCTTGAGATATTTTCGTATATCTAAGTATGTCTTAATTAAATTCTTAAAATGAGATTTATCTCTTCTTCCATCTCCCAGTATCGTATCTTTTCCTCCTCTTAGTATCCTAATTTTAATAGATCAATATTTATAATTTATTGCATCTTTGCATTTTTAAAATTGCTGCATAAGCACAGCTTGAGGCTAGGTCACATAATGTGATACTTTTTCTCGCATGTTTTCCTTTGCCACAAAGGTTAAATGTTAGTGTCTTTTTTGCATTGATTTTAAATTTACATATTTACTAATTCAGCTTAAACTCTCTAAAGATTGGCCATATAACAATTCTTGTGGATGCATCAGGGATTTTCTCAAATTCTTTTTCTAAGAAATCTTTTCTACAGTCTTTTGACCTATGCAGCTATCGACTGTTGTGTCTCTCGGGTCCTTAGTTCTCGTCCTGGGAAATTTCTTATCCTATGCCCCAGTTGTAACTGTGTTCTTGAGTCCCTCCTTCTGACTTGTTCTTTAATTTTTATGTTTCAGAGTTCCTTCTTAAGAAATTATGAATAAAAGGAAATTTTATAGAGATATACAGATCAAATTTTTATTTAGTTATATTGATGCTTTATTGATAATTCTGGGTGTAAATTTCATCATTAGAAGATGTTTTTCTTTCAGTCATTTGGAGACATTACTTCATCGTCTCCAAGCTTCTATTATTTCTGCGGAGAACTTCAAGTGTATTTTGGTACCAAATTGTGATTTAAAAAAAAAAAATTCCTTTTGCTTTAGATTTCAATTGTTTTCTACTATAAAACTCTTTTTTTTTTTTTTTTGGAAGAACCAGGGATTGAACTCAGGCCCTTGCACTTGCCAGGGAAGCGCTTACTCCACTGAGCCATCTCCCTGGCCCCTAAAAGTTTCTCAATTTTTCTTTTTTATTTTCAGAACCGGGGATTGAACTCAGGCCCTTGTGCTTGCCAGGGAAGCACTTATTTCACTGAGCCATCTCCCCAGCCCCCTATAAAACTCTTACATGAATCAAAATAAACTTCTCTTCCCCAAGCTGCATATGCATTTTTGGTTTTCTTCTGTACTCCATGTATTAACATTTTTTACTTACTTCCTGGGAGGGTTGTCCGTTTTATTTTGAATTTTCATTTCTTTTATAATTTTAACATTCAACAGCTCTTTGTACCATCTACATTTTATGGTTAAATATCTTTACACACACACACACACACACACACACACACACACACACACCTTCTTTTCTTATTTTTCACTTAGAAACACATTTATACAATTTGTTCATGTTACTATATTTTCATGCACATGACGTGTCACTGTCAGGTTGATCTAATTGGCTATAAATAGGTTATAATTTTTTTTTTTTTTGTCTTTTTGAGACAGGGTCTCACTATGCAGTTCAGGCTGGCCTTAAGCTCACTTTGTAGCTCAGGCTGGTCTCGAACTCACAACAATCCTCCTGCCTCAGCCTCCCGAGTGCTGGGATTACAAGCATGCGCCACCACGCCCGGCTTATAAAATTATTTTTTGTTTTGTAATTTATGATACATTTTATCATTTACGAATTTTAGGTAGTGAAATTCCTTTTCTTTCTCTTATGTTTACATTGTATTTTGTTTATGTTAAAAACAATAGTTGTTTAAGAAACTATTCTCAACAAAAGGGAATGATATAAATAATATTCCAGTCTCTCTATGTTGAAATTTTAATCCCCAATGTGATTTGGTCAAATATGTGAGGGTTTTCCCTTACAAACCAAGTCTGTGCCCTCATAAAAGTGGCCTGGGTTAGCACCCTCTTCTCTTTACCTCATGAAGACACAGTGAGAAGGAATCATGTGTGAACTAGAAAGCATTTCCTCAATCAGCACCAAATATGCAAGAATATATGTGAATTTAATTTCTTCTAGAGAATTAAAGTTAGTCTGTAATACATCTGGAATTCATATCTAGACAGACAATGTTTACACAAAATTTGAATAGTCCTCACCTAGGTATCATTATCCTCGAATTAGTTATGTGATGGTCCACCTTTTTGCATGATGTATAGTGCTTCTTGTCTCATGCCAACTTCCCATATCTAAAATCAATTCTTTAATGATAGAATCTTTATCCTGATCTATTGATCTATTCATTTATTCATTAAGAGAAAACTTATTGCTACTTAACTTTATTAAAAACTTTCACGTATCAAGATAAATATATAGTTTTTATGTTAGAAAGTACATAATTACATTAATATTCTGATTTAAACTAAATGCTCATAATTATATGATATATTTTTTGTATATGTTATATTATTACTACTAATGGTTTCACTGTCTAATTGAATTTTCTTACAATTTGTTTCACCATTTTGCTTTTATGTTTTTTCTTTTAATTTTTATTTTATGTTGAGGAATGGCATTGGCTTATAAATTTCTTTTATTTGGGTGGTTTTTGTTTTGCTTGAACACAATGATATCCTTTATAGGATTATAAAATAATTTAAATAGTTGAGAGTGTTTTTACTTAAATTTGTTACATCATCCATAAAATCATCTGAGTATGTTGATTTTGCTAGTTGTTCTCAAATATCTTTTCAGGTTATTTTTCTATTTCTATTTAAACCAATTTTGATAGTTGTCTTAAAGTCAGTTTCTTTATTTTTATGTATTTATTGCAGGATCTACAGGGTCTCATTACACAGATAGGACTACTAAGTGGTCCTCCTATTTTCAGCTTCCCAAGCGCTGGGATTGCAGGCATACACCACTATGCCCAGTCTTATTCACCATCTTAGTGCACCCTGGGGGTGGGGCCGGCATGGCATGCCAGGGATCAAACCCCGGTCCTTGTGTCTCCTAAGCAGGCGTTTTAGTATGCTAAGCTATCTGGCCAGCCCTATGTAGTCATTTTCCATGTTGTTTGTATTATCAAATTATTTATGCTAACTTGTGCATAGTATTTAATTGTCTCAATGGCTACCATGCAAACTGTACATTTTCTTAGTAGTTTATCTGACAAAACTATTATTATTCATTATTTTTATTTGTTAATTTTTGCACAGGTAATATACATCAAACATGTTAGGCAAACATGCTACCACAACATTATATCCCTAGCCCTAGATTATTGATATGTATATTTTTTAAATTTTGATGTTTTACCTTACTGTGTATCATTCTAATCTCTTCTTTTCAAAATTCTTCACATGATTTTTTTTATTTCTTTAGAAAGCCCTCCCTGTTGAGTGCAGCCTGGCCTTGAACTCACTTTGTGTGAGACTTGGCAGGCAAAATTTGGTAGCACTGAGGAATACTGGTATGTGGCCAGACCCAGTGTTGATTTGGGTAGCATGAACCCAGAAGGAGGAGCTGAGGCCTGAGGCTGGACCCATTGACATGAGGCGTACTTCTAGGCCCAGCATGGCCCAGACCTCTGATGAGGGTTCTTGTGCCACAGAGGTGGCAGGTGGTAACTTAGGTGAGCTAGTCTGCCTGAAAGACTTTACCCACGTGAAGGGGAGGTACCCAGACAGGACTCAGGGAACTACTTTATATACAAATTTCCAATTTGTTATATAGCTATAATGTTTGTTCCTATGGTCTGAAAGACAAGAATCATTAGTTATAAAACTTTGTCAGTTTCTAAATTTCACTTGCTGTTATTAGTATTAATAATTGTATTGCTGTAATTAGGATACTATATTTTCCTTAACCACATATTCTCCCTTGCATACTAATATCACCACTCCTGTTTAATATAGTCCTGGAAACATTAGCCAGAGCCATTCGATAAGAGAAAGAGACAGAGAGAAATAAAAGGAATAAGAGTAGGTAATAAAAAAGTTAAACTATCATTAGTCACAGATGACATGATACTCTACATGGAAGACCAAAAAATATACTAAGAAGTTTCTAGAATTAATAAACAGATTCAGTGACATAGCAGGGCACAATATCTGTACCAAGAAATCAATAGTATTCCTCTACACAGATAAGAAAACTCACTGAGAGAAATTAGAAAAACTACTCCTACTCAAACACAAGGTCCTGAGTTCAATTCCCAGTACTACAAAAAAGTGTTTTTATACAGTGGAGTATTACTCAGCTACAAAGAAAGACAAACTTGAGTCCTTTATAGGTAAATGAATGCAACTAGAGGTTACTCATATTAGAAATAAATCAGGCACACATGTATAGATATCATATTGTTTCCCTCATGTAAGAACCTGAAAGAAATAAAATCTGAGAGATATAATAGATATAGTAAAACAGAAAGAAACTAACATAAGGAACAAACAATGAAGAGAAGAGAAAGGAGAAAGGATAGGGAAAAGAGGAAGGAGAAAAATCATGCAAGTATATATACAAGATAACTCAGATCATTGTAGTACTAATTTCCATCAGTCATTTGAAAGTAGCAGTTAATGTTTAAAATTTTCACTTTGACTAACATTATATGCTAATATTTGTAATCTGCCCAACTCCATCAAAGACAGCAATGTGCAATACAAAAACCGTGGTTGAATACCTCTGACCTTGTTCATTTAAATTTATACCATTTCTTTTTCTTTTCTCCTCCTCCTCTCTCCTCCTCCTCTCTC
>PVKA01023970.1:0-34874 GCA_004027165.1 Ctenomys sociabilis
ATATAGTATATGAATTAGTTCATCATCTTTAAATTTACTCTCACCTCTCACACAAAGAACTAAGATGTGAGTAAACTACAGACTAGCTCTTTGCCAGAATGTAAGATACATGGTCTCAAGTCTAATTTCCAATAGAGTATTTATTCATTTTTGAACCTTGTGTACCTTGTTTTTATTGTTCATATTTCTATCAAAATTATCTTTGTCATCTCACTGGAATCCCTCAACAATCTCAGGTTACACTGGTGTAGGACCTTCATAGACAGTATCTCCAACCCTTCCAAAACCCTTTTACAAACATGTTTCAAGTGATTTTGAAATAATTATGTCATGGTTTTAGAAGGTTCAGTGCATGGTCAGGCTACTGCAGGCTAGAAATAGAGAATAGCTGCTCAACTCAGGAAAGATGAGACAGAGAAAATGCAAGGAGACTGGGATAAAAATACCACATTTAGCTCATTTGTAGAGTCCCTTACTTTTTCTAACCAGGGTCTGACTCTTAACAGCCCATTTAGTTATGAATCATCAATGAATGAACATGTGATTTCTAAGATATAATCACTGTCTAGAAGTTCCAGGTCTGACTAGATAAGACTTCTAAGAGTTATTTTTGGGACTAAATATAAAGCTAAAATACTGTATGTCATAGTTCATTATTATTTCTTGTTCACTCGTAAGTCCTTTCAATGTGTACAGTGACTAATGCTTCTTTAATTGTAATGCCACTCTATGTAGTTGTCTAGTGTCAGAAGAGATGATTGGTAGAGGGTACAATGAAATTAAGGTAAAATAATGGAAATTACATCACATAGTTCATAATATTTCCCTTTTCATGTGATAGTTGGCACATGAAATCTTAAAGCTGAAAAATCTAACATGTCATTGGTAGCTCCCGTATGTTTTTCACTTCTTAATCAAAGTTGTATCTCAATACAAGCTTCCACGAATTCGTGCAGCTTAAATGATAAAAGCTACAATTCTGAGCAGAAGGATGTAGGATTTCCAGTATCTGGCACGAATGTGAGGTTAGAAGCTCTCCAATCCATTTCCAAACCACCAATACTTCTGCTTATTTAAATTTTTAAAATGTCCTAATTCCAGTTTTTCAAAATCAGAAAATTTCACAAGCTCCTTCCTTTTAAGCAAGTCCTTTTCTGTTAGCTTTCTGCCACTGTAGCAAATCCAAGAATTAATCAAAGTATAAAGTGAAAGGGTTTGGCTTGGCTCATAGCTTGGGGGTTTCACTCTAGTGGCAGCTTGGCCACAGCTTCAAGGACCATCGCATGACAAGAGGGCCATGCAACCGACTCACCTCATGCTTAGGCACTGAGAATTAGGGAAGAGGGAGAGCCTGGGGCTCACTGGAGCGGTTCCACAACACACCACTGCTGACCTGAAAATCGCCCACTGGTTTTTGCTCCTTAAAGGTTCTGCCACTTCCTGATGTCCCATCACCTTTGCAGCCCCTCTAACAACTTGTATATCTTTTAAACAAACAGTTAATTTCCTTCATAATACCTAATAGGAGTTACAATGATACATCCATTATATATATCTGTCATCTCGTTTACCAGATGTTAAGTTCCAATACAGCAGGAATCACTTCTTTATGCTCAGTGTTGCTTACACACCCACACATATATGGTTTTAATAATATTCTTTAAGTACTGTAAGTATCAGTCAAGCAAAACTAGTGGAATATTGCAGGCAAAGACCACAGCTTCTCAGAATGAATGCTCAAAAACCTTTGAAAGAAATATTATTATTAATGATACGACTCATGTATGTTTCCTGATCTTACTATATTTTGAATGAAATAATCTATTTGAAAAGAGTGTGTAGGGGCCGACAAGATAGCTCAGCAGGCTAAGCACCTGCTTAGGCAAGCATAGGGACCAGGCTCCATGCCCAGCACCACGTGGGGCCCCAGCCCCACCCCTGAGCAGGCAGCCAGCCACTGAGTGTAGGCATGGTGTCACACGCCCGGGGAGGCTGAAAACAAGGGGATCACTTAGAGTCTGAGCAGTGTAGTAAGACCCAGTACCAAATGCATTTAAAAAATGAAAGAAAAGTGTGTGTAGTAAAATATGTGACATATTTTTTTATTAATAAAGCATGTTTACTAGGCCAACAGTGAGCTATCCAATTACAGGAAATTTGTATCTGCAGTATTGTTGTCATTTGACTTTTCTTTCTTTTTTTTTTTTTTTTTTGGAGGGGAGGGAGAGGGTAT
Source organism: Ctenomys sociabilis (assembly GCA_004027165.1). Classification (NCBI taxonomy): domain Eukaryota; kingdom Metazoa; phylum Chordata; class Mammalia; order Rodentia; family Ctenomyidae; genus Ctenomys; species Ctenomys sociabilis. The sequence continues at coordinate 2,234 of PVKA01023970.1, forward strand.
ACAGAGTGTTCAGGGTCTCGCTATTAGATTGGACTCATAGTGATCCACTTGTTTACAGCCTCCCAGATGCTGGAATTACAGGTGCACACAACCATGAGCAGTCTCAATTACTGTCTCAGCGTGCATCAGGGGCAGGGCTGGCACGGCAGTCCTAGGGGTCAAATCCCTGGCCCCTGCGCATACTTGCAGATGATTTTATCTGCTGAGCTTTTTGGCCGGCCCAGTCATTTGACTTTTGACTAGCAACAACATCAAAGTTCACTGACATATCAAATTTTGACCCTAAGGTAATATTAGCAATGAGCTACACATAAGGAGATTAAACATTATTTTGAATTCAAATTTGGATTTGCTACCTTACTAGTGATGAAATCTTGATCAAGAGGATTTATCTCACTGATCCAGTTTCTTCCTTAGTAAGACAGAGGTAACATTAGCCACTTTCATTCCATGAGAAAAAATATAGCTGATATCTATAAAATGCCAGGCACCAGATATGTAGAATAAGTGATACGTTTTTTAAAAATTCCTTCAAAGACTACAACACAGTAGAGCTTAAATATTCAAAAATCAGTTAGATGATTATAAAATAAGATACTGAATATAAATGGGGTGGATTTGAATTTCAACTACATGATAAAAATAAATATGCAATGTATTTAAGATACATGCTTATTCTTTTTTTAATCATTTTTTAATTTGGTACAGGGTCTCTCTATACAGCTTGAACTGTAGTGTTTCTCCTGTCTCAGCCTCCATAGCACCAGGACTACAGGCCTGCGCCACCACGGCTGGTTTCAGTGGCCGGCTTGGCACAGGGTTGGCATGGTATGTGGTACAGGGGAAAGAACCCAAATCCTTGCACTTGCCACGTAGGAGCCTGCTGAGATATTTCCTGGTCTGTATGCTGATTTTTGAGCAGACAATGTGATTTTCCTGAACCTAAATCTTCTTTATAAAAATTCAGTGAGAAGTTTGGTACAAGAGAGTTGGTGATGGTTGATGTGTCAATTTACAAGAATTGCCTGGTGCATGGTAGCTATGAACCACATTCCCCATATAATATAAGTACATAAGCCAGTATTAATAAAAGTCAAGTCATAGTGCCTAATACAGACATCAAGTTCATTTGATAAATAGCTGCTATAATAGCAGCTTGTATTTGAAAGTAGCAACTTACAAACTGAACTTCCAAAGAAAGCCATTTTACTAAAGAGAACTGAGGTCCTATTGTTATCTTCAAATTGAAAAGTTGGCAGAGAATATCTACAGTTTTGTTAACCAAAGCAAGTGCATTATATGTATGAATTCTGAGAAAAAATACATTATAATTTTCACAGTTGTATGTCAGAAACTTACCACTTAATGTTGGAGTAGTTTGAGATTTTCCTTTTACTTAATTTTCTCTTAGGCTGTTATTTCAGATGCTGTTGACTGTTCTACCAATTCTGCATTCCTCTTTCTTTCCTGGGCACAATATGGCATCATATTTCTAGGGGACAAATAAGGATGAGGGCTGAGCTCCATGCTAAACTTCAATGGAATACAACATCTAGAACAATCTTGGTAGTTATTACATTACCAATTCTATGTCAGCCACTTTCCAAAAAACTTCATGGAGAACTTCCTTACTGATTTTTTTCCCCTTAATGTTAGAATAACAAGAAGAGGTTTGAATATTTGTAGGTATGTGACAGCACTTAGGTTACTGTGAGTAACATTCCACTGAAGACAAATTTGCTCTTATTTGAAGCATCTTCTTTTTTTAACTTATACATTTAGTGCTAGATCTAGCTATGTAGCTCAGACCTGTAGTGATATTCTTGTTTCACCCTCCCCAGCATTGGCAATACAGGTGAGTGCCACCATGCTCAGTTTCCGGTCCGTTCAGCAGACCTTAGGCAGGTGGGGATCAAATCTAGGTCCTCTATTTGCCAATCAGGCACTTAGATGGCTGAGATATCCCTCTAGGCTCTATTTGAAGCATCTTTATGCCAAAACTCAAATGTAGCTGTGTAGTCCAAGAACACCTTGACAGTCAATGTGTCAAATTTATATATATATATAAACTTTTAATGTTCTCCATAATTAAGCTAGAATTCATACATCATCAGTGTTGTACTAAGCAGTTTGCATATTCCAGGGGAATAGCTAGCTATAAAATAAGACACACAACATGGATTACACATGGTGAGTATGATGTGTTACCCAAGCTTCAGTTTAATTAAGAAAAGAAAAATAGAAGGAATGAATTTCACCCAGGTTGAAGAACATCCCTTTAATAATATATCCATACATGTAAGTAAACCACAGAAACCACTCACTAAGGAGATTTAGTAGAGTATGTTAGAGGAGACCTAATGTACACCTGAGAGTCAGAGCTGCTGTTGAGGGGAAGCTGAGTGATCTTTCAAAGCTAGCATGAATATGGTTGTTTCCATAATACTCATAATGATTTCATTTAATACTTCCCTTCAATACTACCAGTGGCTCCATGAAGAAGATTATAGTTGAAAACAGCTATATGGTGATGTGGATATAGCTCAGTGGCACAGCACCTGCCTGGCAAGTGCAAGGTCTTAAGTTCAATACCTGATACTAAAAGAAAGAAAAGGAAATTGCTCTCCATGCAGTTTATGGGTCTGTAATAGACATAGAGCTCAGAGGTTAGTAGGCACAGCACAGATGCTTCATGTTTGATGTGACTCAGTGACTGATGATCATAAGGAAGGTAGCTCAGTGGTTGAGGACTGTAGCCCAGGTGGTGACAACCTGAGGGCAGGTAAACTTGGAAGGGCACAGCTCAAAGGTCATTCACAGAATGATGGTTGACAGAAGTTGGGGCCATGTGACGTGACAGCAGGGCACATAGTTCCTTGATGGAATCCAGACACAGCAAAAGCAATCAGAAAGCAGGCAGAAGGGCCCTAGGTCCCTCTCTCACAGCTGGTGGGTGTGTGACTCCTGTGCTCACCACAGGACTCATGGCTGTTGTGGAACGAGTTGCTGCCTGGGCTGCTTCTCACAGAGCAGGGAGCATGACCACGGTTCACCTCCAAGAAGTGAAGAGCTCTGGGTGAGATGACAGGAACATGACACGAATTACTAATGGAAGCAACAGCTGTGATATTCAGAGCGGCAATTATCACTTGACATGATGGAAGTAGAAGGTCAGGCCTTAAGTAAGTTGCAGAGCAGGAGCCAAACTGTGATCATCACCTGCTGAATTTTTCCTTTGTGTCCTGGCTGCTGGGTGCTCCATCCCTGTGCAGCCCATGCTCCTGCAGGGAGCCATTTGCAGAGTATCACATCAGAGTGCTAGTAAGTTGCCTACCAAGCAATCCTCCCTCTAACCCATAGAGATGAATTATCAATATGACTTCTTTCAAATAACTGTCATTCTAAAGTTGTTCTCGTATTTTTTGTTCAGTTAAACTATAGCTGAATTGTGATCCTTTTCTGTCTGGGCAATTTCTTGAAGCTGCTATTAAAAACTCACTAATAGACACCTACTTGTTAAGTATTCATTTATGGACACTTTTTCATAAATCAAAAAATATATTTTTGAGATATTTCAAAGCATTAATAAAATTTTTGAATTGATAAATGTTTAAAAATCTAGGTTTTGGAATTGAAGACTTTATTCTTTGGAGGCAAAATCTAAATTCAAAACAAAATTTATCTTTGGGAAAATTCATATGGCTATCATTTTAAATTGTACCTTAACTGTAAAGAATCCTTACCTGAAAACCCTTGTTATTTTTTTCTGAGATTCACATTCACCGAGTATACATATCACTATTCTTTTATTAGTATGAAACTAAAGGTGTTAGAGCACATGCATTAATAGATGCTGCATAAAGGCAAAGACTTATCTTTTTTTTTTTTTTTTTTTGTCTTTTTGAGAGGGTCTCACTATGCAGTTGAGACTGGCCTTGAGCTCACTTTTGTAGCTCAGGCTGGTCTAGAACTCACAACAATCCTCCTGCCTCAGCCTCCCAAGTGCTGGGATTAGAGGCATGCACCACCACGCCCAGCTAGGACTTATCTTATTAGACGCTTGCCACATGGATTTCAGCATGTTTTTGCAAGTATAAAGAGAATTTTATGTTTATTATCAGTTGTCATAGTGCTGTTTTCCAAAGAGTATGTTCCCATGTATAAATGATTTTTAAATAATTCATATTTCCCTATTATTTAAGTATGATAAATTAATTTACATTTGAGTATTTTCCAAATTGTTATTCTCCTGTCGATATTTAGATTCACAATGTATTTATATTGTAAAACAGGTGAAAATCACTTGTCAAAAATAAACATAGTTTTTATCTTAGTTATATTGCTGAACTGTGTAACTCAATTTCAAGCATGTCTTATAGCGCAAATGGACATTTAGGAGTTTCTTGAGGAATTTCATTTAAGAAGACTATTTACTGTGTCCCTGGAAATGCACTTTCAGTGGTACATATTGAGGCAGAAGACAACAGAGGCTTTTCTTGGCTCCTGATCTCTTTCTGAATGTTGAAGCCAGAGAAATTATGGTCAGAGCATATGTGCTTGGTAGGATTTAATGTGCTGACACATGCAATTTTTTGGATATGCACACTAGGCAAATTGAACACCACCTCACAAATATCTTTTGCAACTTAGTGAAAGAAAGTATACAGGAAAGTATTTGGCTATTGTCCCCAGCTGGCCTTCAGTTCCCCTGGCTGTGGGCTGGCTCCTGGGTGTGCAGCACAGCCATTGAGGCTTACTTAGAGTTCACCGGCATTGCTTTTAGATTGCTGTGTGCACTACCTTGATAAACAGTAGATTCTATTAAAATAAACCTTTCCCTGAAGAGGACATTGTGCACTCTGTAGCCAAAAGTACACAAAAATGTATTGCTGGAAATTCTAAAAATCTCTCATGACTTGATTAAGTGAATTTAGGAATTAGATTAGATTTCTGCCCATTGTAGACATCAGAAAACTTCCTAACTGACTCTGAATATACATCACTTCTTGTATATTTGCTTCTACAATCACATTATACAAATACCAGTAATACTGGTAACATCATATACACATTTTATGATCTTTGCTTAAATTGAAAACAGAGTGAGTTAGGCTCTGATTCTTATTGAAAAGGAAAGTATCTGAACTAACGATGTATTTCCATCTCTCTAGACTGAATATCTAAGAACTTATATAAAAAGTCAAGTAACCACTTCATCTAAAAATGATGATAACAAGCAGTACATTTTTTCAATACTTAAAAGTGATGTTTTCTAATAACATGTGACCTTCAAATAATGAAATTCTCAAATGCACACTAAAATTCCACCGTCTCATAAGTTAGTGAGCATTCTTTCTTTCAATTTAACAATACCAACTGTGGAATTGTGTTGTTGCGTGTTTGAATAGAAAGTATTTGGAATTGTTTTACTCCATTGCTAGGTTGCCACCATTCAATACCTAAACACAATTAACTTTGTATCACTGTAAACATGGTGTGACTTTTCCTTTTGTTATTCACTAGTTATACAAGTCTATATTTAATAAAGTAAGTAATTGTGACTCACTTCTTACACATTTAAGGACCTATATGTGGACAAGATCACAATGACCAAAATTATAGAAATGCCGCTATCTCTATAAAGCCATACAAATGTAACATACACACACACACACACACACACACACACATTTTTAGTCTTCACTGCCTTCTGAAGACTAGTCCATTTACCAAAAGGTTGATTTGTTGCTTGGAGTGTTTCATTGGTGAAATCTAAGATGGCCATTAGATTTAGAGAAAGCTGAATTTCTTGTCACCAAAGAATGAGATTTGTGGAGTTCTCAGTATCCATGTAAATTTCCTATGGAATAAACTTAGTCTCTAAGCTTATTTTTCAGAGTTAAATTTCTACTAATTTTTTTTTATTTTGGGGGGCCTACAGTTGGTCTTTGAATGAGTATAAGAATATCATACACTGGCCGGGGAGATGGATCAGTGGAATAAGTGCTTCCCTGGCAAGTGCAAGGGCCTGAGTTCAATCCCCGGCTCTGCAAAAAAAAAAAAAAAAAGAATATCGTACACTGAAAAAATAAAGGCTGACAAAGATTTCTGTTTAATGGGTTTAGGAATGGTTACAGAAAGACAAAATTTCTCTATGATTACAGAAAGACAAAGTTTCTCTAATGGCCTGGGGAAAAAACAGTTGCAATAAGCAAAAGCCTAACATTTCTGTCCTTATTTGGTTAGCTTTACAAAGCAAACACAATTCAAAGTTCAATTCTAATAAAGCAGACATATACAAAACCCAATTTCTCCAAAAGGAAAATACCTTCATGTCATCAATATAGTATTTGACCATATTCAGTAGATGGCCACAGTGGCACCAGTTACGGCTAGTGTTGCATGCTCAGCCACAGGGCCAGCGCCCTCTCTGTGGGCACACACGAGCCAAGCATCCCAGTATCTCTCAGGCCAACACAGATAACAGTACACCAAACCCAAACCTTTGTATCTCAGTACAAAGCTGTTTATATCATTGAAAGATCTGTTGTTATGTTTTTCTGTGTAAGACAGAAGATGGCAATGCATTGTTTTTCTAAACTAAAAGCTCAGCATTCATATTTCATTACAGTGTTGGTATCTTGCCATAAATTAATGGGTTTGGAGGTTTGTATTTCAATGGTTACTGTCACTGATCTATACTGTCAAAATATGTATTTATGTTGTTTAAAGTTCATTCACATTTCAATGAAATGGCTAATTTTTATCAATCATTTACTACAAAACCAACTAAGGGAAATTTTATTATTCTTACCAGAGTTTGGATAATTGCTCTTGGAAAGTTTGAATTATTTAGTGCTAAACAAATTCTTGTAGTTAATGTGAAAAACTAATTATTCTACAACTAACATTGTACTCCCTTGGACTGAAGAACTAATCTATTATTAACTCATGTTTTTAAATGCAGTGAAGGGTTACGTACAACATCTGGATGGAAGGCACAAATATGCATAGGATTTTAACAGGTCATGGACATGACAAGGACTAGAGTAAATTATTACCAAATATGAGAGGAGGCAAAATTCAATCTTCCTTCCATTCAGGCCCTATTTACAATTCATACCATAAATTTGTAAACTTTGAAAAGACCTAAATAAATCAATTTTCTGGATCATTTAATTTATTTATTTTACTCTTTAAACTTCATTTAAAGTAGACCTTATTTTACACCATTAAATTTTTATTGTTTTCATTAATCTGTTCTATATAGCTGTTCATTATATCTTTGACCTCAGTTATAATTTTCACTCCTATAAGCTTTAATCTGGGTCTTCATTTATACCTTGTATTTCTCGATTCAGCATGAATAATATTTACGTGAACTTCCTAAATATACAAACACAGTAATATTCACTGTTTTATATCTTTGCCTATAATTTTATCATTTGTGGCTTTTTACCTCATTTTTATACTTACCTATGGATGTTAGATATTAGGATTTAACTTGTCGTGTGTTGCATATTCCTGTTCCTGCTAATATTCTAGAGCTTTATTCTGATATACAAATCCTCTAACTGGAAATACTCTGTTTCTTTTTTTATATTGTTTGTGAGCATTCTTAGGTGGCATTGGAGCAACATTTAATCCAGGGTTCCTTTTGCCCCACTACTGTGACAAACGCATCTGTATCTCTGTCACTTTTCTGTACTGTGTAGTGAGAATATAAGCTATCATCTGAGGGTGGCCAAATAGCTCAGCTAATTAAAACACTTATAGCAGGCACAGGGGCCAGGGGTTCAGTCTCCAGGCTAGCTGTTTCAGCCCCGCCCCTGGGGTACACTGAGACAGCAACTGAAAGTGGGCATGGTGGCACGTGCCTGTAATCCCAGCTCTCAGTGGCTGTAAACAGTCGGATCACTAAGTATGATCTAGTAGTGAGACTCTGAACACCCTGTAGACCCTGTAGACTGTTCCCTAGAAAAATGGGCCATCACCTGTGGGCTCTGAGTATCAGTTTTGCAGTTACAAGCAATAGCTACAGCTTCTTAATCTTTATAGAAATGAAACAACCCTCCCTCCTAAATGTGAATGCACACTGCTCAAGAGCCACAGTATACAAAATGTGGGGTGGGGAGAGAAAATGTGGAAAGCAAATTCATAGAGAGGTGGGAGATAGAGCTGGTCCAGGAAATGAGTGGGGTTTGTTAATTCCTAGATCATAGGACTGCATCATATGACTTCTAAGACCCCCTCCATACTCCTACTGGGCCCTTGTGAGGCGTGCTGATACCTAAATGACAGAAACACCATGAAAAGCCCGCTATGAAAGGGTGCCCCCTCTGTGCCTTCTCGATGACTTTTATTTTTTATTCTTTTCCACTTTATTTCATAGAAATGTACATTTCTTCCTTATTTGGGAGAAATACAAATATCAATGTATACTGTTATTAATAAGACAAACTAGATATGGAGCATGTATAACACTGCTATCTTCAAAACTTCTCTTTTTTCTTTTTTTTTTTTTTTTTAAAGCAGGGTGGGTTTATTTTAGTTCGCAGTTTATAGAGGTTTCAGTCCAGAGTTGGCTGGCTCCAAGACAGGTAACCTGGCAGAGCAGGAACCAGGAAGCAGAGCCCTGTGCCCCTACCTTTTTATCCCAACCAGGCTATAAGCCTTTTGAGTGGTGCCAACCATACTCAGGTTGGGCCTTCCTATTACCCTCACACAGAACTATCATAAAGTAATTAGTGGGATAACCCAACGCCACACACCCTTGAACCATATTCGTATTGTACATTCAGCTAATCACCTCTGAAAAGCTCCACCTAGGAAGGCACAAGGCTTTAGTGAGACTTCTAGACACAAGATATAACACTGATTGTTGCTTCTCTGTCTTTACTCCTTAAATTCTCTTCATTGTATGTCTGATTCACTTCACTTTTCTATAAATGTAGAACAAATCTCAAGTTAGAGATTTATTTAATCTAAGAAATACAAACAATAGATTAAATTATGTATTGTTAAAAAATTTTTGTTTATTTCATATCTTCATCAGATTCTACCATAGGTAACTGGGATTAAATATCTTTTGTGAAATAAGTTAACTATTTAATAATGCCTTGCATTTTAATACCACTCAGGAACCATTTACGATGTGTGCCTCATATTTACCTTCACTTATTTGCAAGAAGATTTCTGAGGCAAAAATAAAGTTTTTCATAATGCAAAGCTAACTTCAAACCGTGATTCATTTTTTTCTAGTTACAAAATTATTAAAAAATACATCTCTTACAACATTTTACCCCAAATTTCTTAATTTTCCTGAAGAAAAGCTGGGGCATTGTTAAGATGAAGAGCATCCTTCTCTTTTGTATATTTACGACTTATTCACTGATTTATGTTTTAATTTTTTATTTTCTTTGGGACGTGTCTGCAGCACGTAATGACTACATTCATTTTGAGGACTTGCTTCATGCACGCACCTAACTCATATGCATTACGTTTTCAACCCCTTTTCCTCCTCTCCCTCCACTGTTCTTAGTCCCCTTCTCTGTTACAAAAGAGACATACCCTTCTTCTTACCTATCCTTCATTTTGCTTTTTATTTATGTTTTGTGTATCACATGTAAGAGAAACGATATGATATTTAACCTTACATATCTGATTTACTTTGTTTAATAATGGTCTCTAGAAATACCCACATTCTTGTGGTGAAAGCCAAACAGAAAAATCACATCATTGTACTGTGGTTGATTGCTCAATAGCAACGGTATAGCCCATAAAACAGTGAAGATAATGTACCTTCCTAAGTGATATTCCGGTAACTCTTCTACTCTCTTTCTGGTAGTAACTGGATAACTGATGATAGCTTTCTTACTTTGTTTTGTTCTTAGAAAATGAGGTGAACTTAATGGGTTTCATGATGAACAATATTATCATTAGGATCCCAACATCCCACCAGGAAGTAACTAGGTAAAGAAGACATCTAGGCGGAGAAGAATATTTTATGTGTGCCAATTCAATGGTTCTTTTTGTGAGAAAGGAGAACAGCTATATTTGTCAATGGTAAGTAGTCTTCAATATTTTAATGAATTCTAGAAGCAATTACTTTAAAGAACAGCACATTATTTCCTGATTTTGACAAGTTATAGAAAAAAATAACTCATGACCTGAAAATCGAAATGAAATTGGGATATCCCTGTGTATCAACTTATTTGGCTAATTCACCCATCCTAGAAAAAAAAAGTACTGAGTGAATTTTGAATGTATTCATATTTTTACATTACACTTATGTTTAAAAGGCTAGAATTCATATTTTCCAGGAACTGGTACAATTAATTCTGAAATCTTACTGTAGATTACTCCAGCATAGTTTTCCCTGTCATGTAAGAGTTGATGGAATTGCCACAGACACTGTTTAGCTATGAGTAATACGTGCAACATTTTACTGTTTGCTGGTGGCTCTTGCATGCTTTTTCATGTTTAATAAGTAATTTAAAACTTTTGCTAATGGTGCTCACTCTGAGACTTGTCATCAGAATTATGTGACTCTGATCAGGTTCCTTAGTGGGGAACCAGAGAAACAGAGAAAACCTCAACTATTGTCCTTCATGTGGAATGATGTGATCCATTGCTGAATGAAATTTAAATCCCCTTTAGAATTTCCTATTGGATTTAAGTCAGGATTTGATAACTTAGTAGTAGTAAGACCATAGAAACAGAGAACATTCAGAACAATCCAGAGAACACAATTGAACATATCATCTGGCAACTTTTGTTTTTAATGTATGTCGTGCAGTGTCTCACTATGCAGCTTGGACTCATAGTGGTCTTCCTGTTTTCAGGCTTCCCAGTGCTGGGATTACAGATACAGGTTGCTACACCTGGTCTCAGTGGCCGCTACGCCATGTATCTAGGGATGGGGCTGGCATGGCATGTGGTAGTATAATTTTTATAAAAAATACATATTTTTTGAATAAAAAAACTCATTTAACTCAGTTTAAATTTTCATTCTTAACCTTTCATTAATCAAAAACATTATAAGTGTATTAAAATACATTAAATATTAACAAAAGATACAGTCATTTGGATGTTAAGCAAATCCTTCCTCACATGCTGGAAAACATATAACTAAAAACTGAATTAGCCAGTTTGAGTTGACCTGGAGAACCTTGAAACAGCTGCAACAAAAGAAGAATTTTTATTTGGAAAATTTCTTTTTAAGATGCTAAGAAAAACTTTTTCTTAGTGAAAAATCCTATCCCAATATTCTGAAAAGTTAACCTGTACCAAAATTATTGGGAGACAAAAGCCACATTCTTCTGAGAGATTAGAAGCTTTAGAAACCCCAGAGGTAAAGTCAGAGAACAGAAGTTGCTGGACTCTAAGGTGCATTCAGCTCATCACTACTTGGCTATAAAAGACGATACAGATGAAAGTGAAACCACTATCAGATGCAAAATTCAAAAGCTAGAAGACACAGGATTGGCTGGGCAGTGTGTGGTGGGTAGGAACTGGGCTCCTCAGGCTTGTGCTTTATGTTGGGGGTGGCCTGAATTGGGACACAAGAGGCAGAAGGAACAATTTGAGTTTCTTGATGGGATTTGGACACATGGCAGTCAGTAGGAGATAAGCAAGAAATCACACAGTTGCTGAGCCAGAGGCTGTCTGATTGGCGGCCCATGGGCTCCCCTCCCCTGGCTGTCATTGCAGTAGTCCAAGAATGAAGTTAGTAAGTAGAAAGCTCATCCTCAGCACAGAAATGCATGGGAGAGGGCAATAGAGAAGGAAAGGAACATAGCAATAGCTGCAGAGAACAGCAAGAGCTCTAATTTCCAGACCAGCAGTTGCTGGAAGATGAGAGGTTAACACAGTGAGTGTAGAAGACCTACAGACACTTTCTCAGCTTTAACTTCCTATGATGCAACTGTTGTTTTTTAGTTGCTTTAAAAAAAAGTTTTCAATATTTTCTTACTTCCAGCTGATAGTTCCATACACACTAGTTTCTGTCTTGATTGAATTTTTTTTTTTACCTGACAACAGTTCCCTACTAGTCATTCAGATGATGATGAAAATATTCTACAAATTTCTCAATTGGAGATTCTTCTGTTTTTCAATATTCATTTCCAGTTATTATTCACATCCTTCCTGTTATGTCCAAGCAAGCTTCAAAGTCATAACTTGAAATGGATCTCCTTCTCCAGGATATGGTGCTGGAAGAACTTGCCAATGAGTACCACAAATAACACCAGAAAATAGACCAGTGATTTACAAAACAAGGATGACTCTTTATCTTCCAAGTTTTTTTCATTTACATTAGAAGCATGAAATAAGTATTCAGATACAATGGTGTTTATGTTTTTTAGTAGACTAAACTCTTCAAAGTGACATATTTCACATTAACATTACATCCAAATTTACTTCTATGTAAATTTTCCCACTTAAAACTATCAACATCTAAAATTCTAATTAATTAGAACATAACTCAAAGTAAAGTAAAAATCCAGGGAGAGCTTGAAATTTTTCCATGGACCCCTCAAAACAGCTAATGCAAACATCAGGGCATATCTGAAGACTGCTCTTCATTGTGATTTAATTTTGTTTACTGTCTTATTTGAAAAACTCAAATCATAATTTTGAAGAGGATCATAAATCCTTAGTTTTACTTCAATGCTTAAATATCTGACTGATCAAATCCTCAATCCCACTAGGTATTGCTATTATTTATTTATTTTTTTTATTTTTTGATGGTACCAGGGATAGAACTCAAAACGTTGGGCTCGCCAGACAAACACTTATTCCACTGAGCTATTTCCCCAGCCTGGTACTTCTGTTATTGTTGCTTTATTATTTTCAAATCCATGGAATATTATGATTAGTCTAATAAGCATGTATAAAGTGAGCAATGGTGTTTTCCATTTTGATATACTGTATTTAATTACCTAGTTCTCTAGATTTTTAAATCCCGATAGTAAATTGGAACTTTACTTATTAAATATCTGTTTTGCGAATTATTTTTTCCCCAAGAAACTTAAATAAATTTAACATTTTCATAAGAATCAGTACAAAGGGTACTTTATTATGATTTTACAAAAAAAAAAAAAGTGGATCTCTGAACTTGCCACTTTCTATGTGGGGGAGGGGAACTTGCTGGGACTTGAACTCCAGGAATTCAGACTGAGTTATTACCTCAAAAACAATTTCTTTAACTTTGAGACAGGGTCTCCCTCAACCACTAAATTGCCCAAGCTGGGCTGGAATTTGCAGTCCTTCTACCTCAGTCTGTGAGAGTGCTGGGATTACAGTCATGTATCACCACACTCAGCTTTGTACTCAACTAGTTACAGCGCATATTCAGAGTTTCAGTTGAACCCAAGAAGCTGACCTACAAAACTTGTTTAGGCATGTACCTAGATTAATGGAGGACAAGTTTCTCTATAAGAAACAAGTTGTCAAGCATACTTCATAAGACAACATTCTTATCACCAGACAGATGAGAAACTTGGTGAGGACAAGAAAATTGCCATCAAAGACACTGATTAGCCAGGCCTACACAAAATATAGAAAAAGCTGTTTATTATAGAAAAACCTACTGCAGAAATTCTTTCCTAATGAAACTTTCTGGCAAAAGCTCTTCCTATATATTTTGTTTTGCATAAAATGTCTCACACCCCACACACTTATTTAATGATTTTGACATTGAATGAAGAAGTGCACCATTGGATTAAAGCTTTAGTAGTGTTGCGCTGCCATATGCTAAAGTACTAATATTGTACGCTTTCTGAGCTTCCTCTTTATGGATGTTGAAAATTTGGTAAAACAAACATCCATGCTGATGTATGACATTCAGTTAACATGTAGAATAGTGCTCAGAGCATACAAGCAAATCAAAAATATTTGTTGAATTAAAGCTGCTGCATGTAGTTGGAATTACAACTTTCAGCAAAGGTACTGAGCTGTGTTTCATCAACATAGTTTCATACTTTACCCCTGAGCTACTATTTTTTCCTTTCAAGGCTGTGCACCGTTCTTTGCCTTTTTTCTTATACTTTTTCATTTGCTATCTACACCACTGGGAAGGAAGTAAGATTGTGCTTTAATGCACTGCTTCTTCCTAATAATAAATTGATTAATGGAGAGTTGATTTTGCTGTAGCAAACAAGCTGTCAAGTGTACTCTAAAATATAGCACGTTTTTCACCCTGCAGTTGAGAATCTTCTGTAACAAATTCGTAAGTTTATATTACAGATACATCTTGCTGGCCGTCATTATCTCCAGAGATGCAACTCATGCAAGATTTGCAGTACCAGATATTTATCAACCAATAAGAATTTTATAAGGAAAATAGAACATGATCTTGTAGCCTAGCAAAGAATAAACACATCAATTCTTCCTCTGTGAGGCTCAATGGAAACAGGCAATGTGTTCTGCTTGATATGGACAGTGTATGTGCTCTTTCTTTTCATTGTGTAGTAAGGTCTACAATAGTCATTTATATTAGGATACAAAAATAACCTAAGTGAACTTAAAAGGAAGAAAACAGTAGGGAGGCAGAGAAATATATGTGTGTTATTTTGTCCTCTTAATTTGTTTCTGTAATCATCGATCTTAAATTCCTGGACAAAGATAAATTGCTTCTCTGAAGGTCCTGTGATAACTATTAAACAAACTACTTCATTTCTCATTTTCTGTTTTAGGGACACAATACCACGCAAGTGCAATGTAAAGCAAATCAGGATTCATTTGACTCATGAAATCAGGGATTTCAGTCCATGTTCTGGTGACTGCAAATCAGAAGCACCATGGCAGAAGGGTGTGAAAGGGTGAAGAAACTCAGTTCATGGCAGCCGGAAAGCAGAGCAGCAGACAGTGCCGGAAAACAGAGACCAGCAGGTGCATGGTGCCCAGTTCCCCTCTTCTGTGATTCACCCCAACACATCCAAGTGTGGGATTTTCTCATCTTCTAAGTGTTCTTTCACTAAATCAAATTGACATAGCAGTATCAAGGTCACACAAATCCTGTACCTTTCCCTTTCAAGTAATTGTCAAGTGACGTAAGTAATCAAAGAACGAAAATTACTTTGAGTTTTTTTTAGAGAATGCTAACTTCTTTTGATTTAGGATATATTTGAGAAACTTCTGTAGTGAATATGAACTGTGAGTGAGGAGGCCCCAAGTTAATGTCAATTGAGTAGATACAAACAGGTGTATGACATACTTGCACAGAAGGAAGTATGAGCCTCATGATTTGAATTTTAACGTCTTTAAATTTTTATGTAGGCATATTTCCTAGAAGCATTTAAGTGTGAATGTTCCTGTTTAAAAATTGATATTTTATGCTTTGCTAAGTAATTTTACATATATCTTGTAATACAGTTGATCTTTATATTTAGGAAAGCAAAACATAGTGCAATCAGTATTTGTTCAGAGGCATAATTTAAAAGCTTGGCAATTTACTGAACTTTTTTTTTAAATGTATTTAGTACAGGATCTATAGGATCTCACTACACAGATCAAACTCGTGGTGATCCTCCTGTTTTCAGCTTCATAAGCACTGGGGTTACAGGTGTACTAAACTCTTCAATGAAGTATTAGAGAATGATAGATTTGTTATTAACTTCATGTTGAGAAAAATTTAGAATAAGACCTTAAAATTTTACTGCTAGTGTTGAATAAGTATAAGGATGAGATAATTAGATTAAATTGCTAAAGTAATTTGAATTAATTTTCTTCTACTGAAATTTTCAGAATTTGATTGAAAGGTTTACATCGCCAATTGTTGGATTTATAACAGCTTCATGATCGTTCATGAATGTATTTGGCACAGTAGTGTCAATCCAGAAAGCAAACCCTTACTATGCGGTGAACTTTAAAGGTTTCTGTTCATTAGTCCTGCAGACTCACCAGCAGCATTTCCATGTATGGCCCATGTTACTGTGCATTATGGATAGAAAAACATCTGCTCATGAGATCTTAGAGACCCAAAGGGCTAAAGGGCTCTCACTCTTTTGGAGAATGTCACCATCTCTCATAAAATGAAAATACCAAAGTGTGCAAAGGACATGTGTTCATTAATTCACAGGATATTTTCTATTATCAAGACAAATGCTAGACTACTCATGCTGCCTATCTATCTATCTGTCTGTCTGTCCATCCGTCTGTCTGTCTGTCTATTTATTTATTTATTTATTTATTTATTTCGCAGTGCAGGAGATTAACCTTAGGAGGTTACACTTTCCAGGTAGGTGTTTACACCCCAGGCCCTTAACTCTACCTTTTAAAATGGATTCTTAGTTTCATTGCTAGACATCTTTCAGCACAAATTAGATTAGTGGAGGATAAGAACACTGCACTCTCATTTCTGCGCACATTCCAAACTGTCAATATCTGAATTCTTAATAAATGTAGGAAAACAGTGATGGTGAAAATGTCAGCAAATATTAATACCTATTAATGAAATAAGCTTATTATTTGATTAACAGGATATATTAAAATATACACAGCAGTTTCCAACCCAAAACTAATGAAATCAGTAAGATCAGAAATGCTCAAATAAGAAACAATTAGAAAGAAGAAAAATGCCTTGAAATTTAAAAATATGACAAATATTTTAAAACTAGCTTAGTAAACATATCAGCAATGTTAACAAATTAAGAATGTTTCGTTTGTCACATTTCTTGTGCCACTTCCTCTGACATCTCAAAATACATTCTAGTGACTTAGTGACTGTCAGTGAGAAACATGTTTGCCACACAGTGCTTGATTAGCTTTGTGTTGAAATTTAGTAGGAATCACAGTCAAAATTGGAAGAAGTGTTGTGTTTCCTTAGTTGGCCAAGATTCATTTGTATGTCACCCCTGTGATCTAAAACTGATTCTTGATTTGGTTGGTTGAAAAACTATGTGCACTACATTTTCTGATATGTCAGAGGATATGTCTGACGGTCTCACTTTGGTCTTCGTTTTTATCCTTGCTTGACTACTGACAGAGAGAAAAAACAACAGGGGTTAACCAACACTCATGTTCCTCTGGCCTGGAGACATTTTCTGTACTAAATCTTAGGTCAAAACCTAGAGTTACCTCAATAAGACATCAATGAATGGTTGATTAAGAAGACTTCAAAATTATATTTGCATGGTCTGCTCCGAGATTCTTTCATGCTAGAAAGCATCTATTTTGTGTCACATAGACAGATTTGAGGTTTACTGTCTTGGCTAATTGTAGGGATTTATATAGCCCATCTAAGAGAAGTATTCATCTGTAATTAGAGGCCATCTGGCTGACATTGCTCTAGTTTGTAGAAATCAACCCATGCCTGCTAAACACATTTTAGTTGTAACTGATGCAAGCGGCCCTATTGCTGGCACACAGCTAAGACATCCCTGATGCATGGATGCTCTCTTTTTTCTGTCCTTCAGTTACACAGACCTCCTTCCTCCTGCAGCCTCCTCAAGTTTCCACCATAGACCTTGCTCACCCAGTAGATTACTGATTGCTTCCTTTGCCTCTTTGTAGGCACAATTTTAGTAACATTTTTCAAAGGACAGAATACCTCTAGTCTCACTAAAAATGGTCATCTCCCCCATTTATAGTACTATGTGTCCCATTTTACATTACTTTTTTGCTCTCTTAGATGGTCTTTCTTCTATTCCAGTATTTATCACTTATTTTCTTTCTCTCCTCTGACTATTATTGAGCACCAAGAGAGGACCTGGCATGCAATAGAAAGCCTTTATTGACTGAGCACTTTTGTATGTTGAAGTAAATCCAAAGATACAAACAGATCTATCAAATAATATAGCCAAGCTCAGTATGGTAGGACAATCCTGTAATCCCAGCATATGGGAGGCTGATGCAGGAGGATCAGAAGCAAATCAAAGCCAGCTTTGACTAGTGACTCCCAGGCCATCCTGAACTACATAGCAAGATTTCCTGTCAAAAAAAAAAAAAAAAAAAAAAAAAAAAAAAAAAAAAAAAAAAAAAAAAAAAAAAAAAAAAAAAAAAAAAAAAAAAAAAAAAAAAAAAAAAAAAAAAAAAAAAAAAAAAAAAAAAAAAAAAAAAAAAAAAAAAAAAAAAAAAAAAAAAAAAAAAAAACATGATAAAGTCAAAAACTGGTTGTCAATCTGAACCAGTATATACAATTAACCAGTTTACCCTGGCCATTTTAGTGAACATAGGGTAGAGAAGCAAATATACAAGGGAAGCTTAGATCTGATTTGAAGATCTGAATGATGCCTGGAGCATTGACTACAGAGTCACTGCCCTGACTTGTATGTATTTCCCTCACCACACTTCTTGCTGGTGTGACTTCTAGCAGGAAGCTAACTGCATTCCTTATCCTAAGTTGATAGAAAAGATACACTCCCCTTCCCAGTTGTTCTGAATGTCTCTTTGCTTAATGGTAATTTGAATGTGATACACCCAAGTGTAATGTTTTGTTCTTGTATTCTTTAATCTTGTCTCTTGGATTCTGAATCTCTAAATCGGTGTTTCCCATTATAATTTGAAAGTTCTTGGTCATAGTTTTAATTTGTTCTTGGTTTTAATTTCTTTTTGTCTCTTTTTCTGTATTCCAATTAAGTATATGCTGCACTTTTTAAAATCATCTCACAGTTCATGCCTATATTTGTTTTACTGTTACTATGTATTTCTCTTGGCATTTCAGTCTGAGAAGTTTTTGTTTACCTATCTTCAAACTCACTGATACTTTTCTTGGCTATGTCCCACCTGGTAATGAAACCATCAAAAGAATCCTTCATTTCTTGCCCATTGTTTCCAATTTGCAGTGTTTTGAAAATCATTTCTTTGAATTTCTATCTTTGCTTACATTGCACTTTTGTTTTTACAGGCAATCTTCTTTTCTTTTCTTTTTTCTTTTAGAATCCTGAACATACGCAACAGCCATTTTAAATTCCTGACCGGATCATTCTAACATCCATGTATCATTTATGTCTGGGTGTGATTTTGCTGTTTTGTCTCAGGAGATTGTTGTTTTATAGTTCTTTGATATGCATTTTATTTTTTATTTATTTTTATGTATTTATTTACTTTGTTTTGTTGGGTTATGGTTGGACATGCTATACTCAAGTAATAGAAATTGAGATAAATATACCTTTGTTGTGAATTTTAAGTTAATCTAGTGAGCAGTTGGGATGAGTTTGATATTTTCTGTAGTTGGTGACGTGAAGAGCTTCCTATTTGTCTAGTATCCTTGACTCTGGTTCTCTATGGGCCTTTTGGCTTTCTTGGAACTCCTTTCTCAGGAAGGACCTGCATAATTTAGCTCATTCAACTGTAATCCATTGCAATTATGCTAGAGCCAGGCAGGATGCTGGGAAGGTTAGAGCCAAAGGGAAGCATTCTCTAAGCTTGTAATTAAATCACATACATTTCATTGGACTGTGTATCTGAACCAAGACCTTTTAAATGTTTCTTAATCCTCCCCTCCACCAGTCAGCCATGCCAGGAGAGCTGGAGTGGGTTGGAGAGGGAGAAATGCTCATGCTTCAGACTGATAAGTTTCACATAAGTCTCTTGGAGACTTCTACAGAGTAGGAGGTGTCTTAGAGGAGGTTCTGGGCTTGTCTCCTTAGGAAACTTTTCCCTTTTTCCCAGTGGAGCCAAGAGGAAATGAGAAACTCAGCTCTTTATCATGAAAAAAAATGGTGGGATACTTAGAAGTGAAACCCATGAAGTGTGGGGCATCCCCAGGACTGCAGCCCCAGGAGGTTCTCACATTCACAATAGTCCCCAAGCAGCCTCCAGAAGTCTCTCCAGGTGGTGTCCACGCTCCTGCCAGGTGAAGGCTGTAGTACTTGTGCTCAAGGAAAGTCACAGAAAGAGACCTCTTGCACACATAACGAGATGGAGACTCTTACAGAGGTAACATTTAGTAGAATAGCTCAGATCTAGATACTTTAATTTTATAATTTTCTTTTCAATATGCATGCTTCACTAACTTAACAGGGGCAGGGGAATATACTTCACAAATTAATATTATACTCTTAAAAATAACATTCTACTCTATAGACATTCATATTTATCTTTTGGGGAAATTGAAACGTCTACAAGCCCTGACAGAATGCAAGGAAAATAATGGTCACTTAGAAGAAATCAAGAGCCCTTGCTGCTGTGCCAGACATAAGGCACAGTTCTCAGCATTTATGTTGCCTATAAGCTCCCTGGTACTGAAGTAGAGAAAACTAATTCTTCTTACTATCATGTTTATGCTGCTGCTTTAAAATATTGCTCTAGGAGCCAAGGAGATGGCTCAGTGGGACAAGTGCTTCCCTGGCAAGTGCAAGGGCCTGAGTTCAATCCCTAGTTCCACAAAAAATGTTCTATTTTTTTTTTTTTTTTTTTTTGAAGATGGGTGCGCACATGCATGTCTCATTTGTCTGATTGGATATTTTCACCTGATGATACCTCCATCTTGTTACTGTTTTAAGCCCTTGTCATTCCCTCTCCTTCTCTCCATCCTAAAGAATAAATCACAACTTAATGAAGTCTGCCTTTGTTAATATATACTTATTGTTGATCTAGTTAAACTATTTCAACATCATTTTAATATGAGATAGTTGGAATGTAACATAGACATTAATCTATATACCAGTCACTACTTCAAAGATGTAGCTGTTCTTCTTATTGCTGACCCCTATGTTAGTTTTTCCTGTTCCTGAATTTTAATTGAGATTTGTCCTATGGTACATGGATTTCAATAAAAACTAATACATTATGTCTATCTTGTTGACTTCTATGTCTTGGACTTACAACATACTCCTGAACAACACAAGCAAGTAAGAATTTTTGATGTAGAGGTCAGTGATTTCATAACTTGAACTGTGTTTTAAAAGTTTTTATGGATTTTCAATCAGATGAAGCAGAAGGGCAATCAAGCCTTAATTATTTATGCAAAAGGGTGCTTGGATGTGTGGTTAGGAAAGGCATACATGTGGGGACTTATATGTGAAACAGAACTGCTCGGTTTCATGTGTACACAGCACTGAGCAGAAGGGCTGAAAGCCAGACGAGGAGTATGAAACAATGAAGGAAAAGATATCATGCTAATAAAGTGTTTGCATATTTATCTTATATGAATAGCCATAGGAGCCATGAGGCTGAAGCAGAAGCTTATGGATAAGTTTGTAATTAGAACAGTCTTGTGGGAATGTGTTCCCAAAAGAAATAGGTGAAGTTAGATCCTGAGTAATCTTATCTTTTCACCATAACTTCCACCAAGGACTTCTAGGATTTCTTGTGTACATCTGAGCACAGTCTCTAGGTGTCAAAACCATCAAGCTATCTTCTCATGTCAGATAAGGACATTTGATTAGTATTGCCTATTCTAAACATTAATTCTTCAAGCAATTTAGATTGTTTCTCTGTTATAAGAAAGTAATGACAAAAAAAAATCAAATTCTTAACTCAATTTCATTTATTTATAGCATGAATCAAGTATTTTCTTCTCACAGCCAAGCAATATTGATAGCTTTGTCAACCAAATTCTTACATCATTGAAATATGAAAGCAAGATTAAAGATGCAAAGAGCATCTTGCATTAGATCAGGTACAGAGAAAACAAGAAAAAAAATAGTCACTACTAGGAAAGAAGTGAAAGTCTGTGAAGTCTGAAGCTTTCCTCCAGATCTTCAAAGTAAGTATGCACTAGATGAAGAAGCTACTGGCCTCCCTGTACAGAGCAGGATGCGTGGCAGGGGCTGACCACATGGGTCAGAGGTCGGCAGCCATTGGAGATTGGCTGCAGTGGCCGGAGGCTGCTGGGCACAATGTGAATAGTTTGAGGTCTGTAGACCAAAGAGGTAGAAGGTTGACATCCATAGGGCAGGACACTCATGGGTCTGCCAGGGCTGGAAAAGCAGGGCAGGGGCCGGTAGCAGCTGGACACACAGCCTGTAGGCTGGAAAGTACTGACCATGGGACTCAGTGGACGACAGCTGCTGGACACGTAGCTCAGAGGTTTGTAGGACACCGGGATGCTGGAGCTGGAGATGAAAGATGAGGTGGGAAGAAAATTGCCTCCTTGACATGGTCTGGTCACATAGTGGCCAGTGGAAGAGCAGCAGGCTGTCCCAACATGGCTGGGGCCACACGTGTTTGGCTGGCAGCTGGATGATTCCTCACAGGTCCCTTGACAGTAGTCGGTGAACCAGGTGCTGTCTTGACAGCTACTCGGTAAGTAGAGGACATCGCCGCAGTTTACACTGGTGGAGCAGAGGGTGAGAGCCGGGTTGAGAGGGATGTGGCAGGAGTTTCTGGGAGATCCTGAGCTGCAGTTTCCAGAGCAGGAGTTGCGGCAAGACATAGTGAGGTTTGGAGAACAGGCTGTAGATAAGGGAAAGAAGTACGTGCCTGGAGCTTCGTTCTGGCCCTTGTCTGGCTCAGCCCTTTATATATCCATAGAGTCGTGGCTGTGTGTAAAGACTCTTCCTCCTTGTTGTATGAGGCTGCATCAGAACTCTTCATTAAGGAACCTCTGTGTCCCATAAAACTGCTGCTTCCTGCAAAGCCTTCCATTGATTATTTCCATCTATAAATCAGAGTGCTTGAAGTTTAATAGTATCTCTGCCTATATTAGCCAACCAAAACAGACACTTTGGAAGACCAGAACCTTGCTCTACTAATATCCAAATTTGTTCTAACTTTCTAAAACTTCCTACTTTGAAATTGTCCTTTAAAATTGAAGTTACATTTCCTTGAACAGGTGGTAAGTGGTCTCTCTTTGGAAAGAAATTCTAAATGCTTTGGAAATTACTCTCAGAAGTAAAAGTGTCACAAAAGGAAGTGAAAATTTTTGTATCCTCTGTGGCAGAGTTTAAATCTTGTAGTGTGAAAAATTTCAGTGTTTCATTTCATTACAGAATTCTAGCCAAAATGGGCTTCCCATCTGATGCCATTATTCAGAAAAATATGTACCCATTTTACTCATAAATAAATCAACAGAATAAGTTGAAACTTGGTTTTGGAAGGAGTTTTATTTAAATATAAGAAAATTAAGTTGGTCTTAGTTAATATGGATCTCTGATATAGGAGAATGAAACTCCCAACCTGAAAGATACTTGGCAAGAGTTCATGTTTTCTAGAACTGAAAATTCAATTTGAGGAACAATGGAGTCTAAGAGCAAAATTTATCTATTGGAAGAAAAGCTTCTTTCCAAGACAGAAGGGGTCCCAAGTGGGTTGCCAAGGAAGCTGCCCTTTTTAGCAATTTTTATAGAGCAAAACCATGAGGTGAAGCAGATTTAAGCTGGAAAAGCATGGGAAGTTGCATGTGAAGTGAGACAAAAGTATAATCAACCAATAAGATTACAAGCACAATTGCTCAGGTATAATTGATTAAATCAGGATCAAATGGGGAACCAAGTCACATAGCAAGTGGGCATGAATAGCAAACAAAGGGTTTTCCTGTAGGAGGTTGGGTTCGTGGCACTTCCTGTTTTTTTCAAGGTGATTGATACCTACTTAGAATATCAATCCCTGATGTCGATCCCCAGGCAGGTATGTAAGTGTATTCATTTAATTTTTTGTTTCAGGTCTGGCCTACAGGGAGGTGCCTGTCTCTCACACAGTTGCAAGGTATCTTGTTTTCCATACTGAGTCCTTTGAGGGCCTAGCCCTGTCTGAGTGTCTATAATGTTTTATCTACTTCAGCTGTCCACAACATCTCAAAGTGAACAAAAGCAAACAAATAGAGCCATTTCAAGTTGACAACCTGGCATTTTATAGGACTATTAGAGACTTATGAGTATCCACAGAAGACAATGTTTTGTTTTTCATATTAGGCTTTTTTTTTTTCACAGTTTACTATTTCTTTTCCATCGTTTGTCATATATCCAAGGCACTTTAGAAAATTAGAAATCATAAGTTACTTTGTAGAAAAATAACTAATCTCTCCATTCTATACATATAGAAGTATTTCCATAAATGTGCACAATACCATTTCCCTATTGCAAAGTTATCTGAAAACATACTGAGGATGAAACCATGTTTGTAGTTTTAGGCCAATAGCATAAAAAGTAGCAGTATAAACTATAGTAATTGGAAGTCTCTAGTTCTTTTATTTTCCATTGTCATACAAAGTCAGCAAGTCCATAAGTTGCCCAGGCTGATCTCTAAGTTTCTTGGGTCCTCTTGAGTCAGCCTCTGCAGACACAGATATTATCAGCAGGAGTTGGCCTCTTGTCTGGCCAAAGTTGGTAGTCTTGAATTTTTTTAACAAAATGGAATAAATTCATTTAGATAAAGATGGGTTTTATTTCCTATATTGATATTGATATCAGTTTCCAAAAGGAAGCTTCTAAAGTACCTTACATAGACAACACAAAATTTAAAAAAGAAAATAAGAAAAAAAAAGTTTCATTAAGTTTGATTGCTTGAGTGTCCTTGGACAATTTATACTTATGTACAAATTGCTTTAACAATAAATTATTCTGCATAGTTTCATCTGACCCATTGTAGGTTTTGCACTTTAACATATCCAGTGAATTCAATGCTACTTTAATGGGAATTTAAATAATCTGCTGAAAATAAATTCCACTTCCCTTTGGCTAAAAATTCAATTTAAATTACAACACTTTCTTTTACTTTAATGTTCCATAGATACAGCCACACACATCAAGTTTCCCTCAATCCAGGAGAACCGAAAACCTAAAATAAAAGATTTTCCTCTCTGAGGCAGTACACATTTTACTATCAGGAGTAGGAATACAAAAATAAAATGATGCAGTCTCTGAGGGCCTATTAACATGTTGAAGCCATGTCTGTGTTCAGGTCAGAGGCCATTCCTCTGTGATGACCTGTGGCTACAAAGCCTGAGGGACCCAGTCTCATGCTGGGCTGGGTGCTCTGTGCACAGCTGCTAGAGTCCTCTTGTGAAATCCTGGGAGCCTCAGTGGCACAGCGCTGGTAATAGGTACAGCCGATTCAGCTGCACGCTTATCAACTTTATGTGTTGATGCTCTTCTTTACATCAAGTTTACCCTTCTGCAGCATAAGGAAGAGACGGGCACCTACATCATCGGGGCATCAGCAGGGGTGTGCGGTAATACAGGCTCCCTGTGCATTCTATATAAATGGGAATATTTTCCCTGCAGGAAGATGTAGAATAAGGGAAGCCAACACTTGTTTGGTGCCTATTTTCTGACTTACTCTGTTGTATCCATACTACAGAAGCAATGTCTTTTGATGCTTCTAACTCCAGGCAGCAAATTTTGCTATTTCATATGAGAAAACTGGATATGTAAAATACAGATATGAAGAAAAATATTTAAACAAAGACTCTATTCTGCCCTTTCAGTTTGAAGATCCTGTCTATAATGGCACCTTATCCGGCTCCATGTTTATCCTACTGTCCTCTCTGAAGAATAATTTTAAAATTATATCTACTCTTTAGATATCAAGTTAACTAGCTCCTCCTTTGTAAATATTTTGCAAACCATCTCTGCCTACTTAAATCCATCTAGCACTTAAATGGGTATAATTACTGCATCCTATAATAATATGTCTCATAATTTCTGGCTCTCTCTCTCTCTCTCTCTCTCTCTCTGTGTGTGTGTGTGTGTGCGTGTCTTTCTCTGTTTCTCCCTCTCTGTCTCTGTCTCTCTGTCTGTCTCTCTTTCTCTCTCTGTCTGTCTCTCTCTGTCTCCCTCTCTTTCTCTCCCTCTCTCTTCCTCTCCTCTTAGTCTCTGGAAAGATATTCTATCTTATTTCCCATATACATTATACAAAAAACTACTATTACATTACTATTGCATACTCTTCATTAAACCATTATCATCTTCATTATCTACCAGTTACTTTTCTACATATACTTTGCACATATTGTGACTTAATCCTTGCAATATTCCTCATTGAGTAGGAATGATCATTATTATTAATATGAAAAAGCAGTATGTCTTTAGTATTTGCTGTATATCACAGCAAATAATAAATATCTTTTTAAAATTAATTGTTAAGTGAAAATTGACCCTTAGTTAATGCTATCTTTTACATAATTTTCTAATAATCTGTCTTCAACTGGAAAGCCAACTTATAAGTAACATAAGGCCAAGAGTAAGTTCAGGGGATTTCTCATCTCTTACCAAGCTGTTCTCCTGCCTGTTGGAGCATTTCTGATTATAATCACCTTAGTTTGGCTTAGAGAAGCCAGCTATCTGGAGTCTGTTCCTTTTAGGTCTGTAACATAGTGAATGAGTTAAATATCCCTCATTGTGCTGGACACCATGTGTAAAACAATAACTAATTTAGAACCAAGCCAAATAATTAATTCTCTGAATCAGAAATAGAGTTTGGGTTGATGATAAACATGTGTATCAGTCAGCATTTCCTAGGGAAATAGATATAATATGGGATATACTGATACATAAGAATATACAAGATTGGTTTACCAATCTCGGTAAGCCACCTCCAGAGTTGGATGTGGAAGTATGTGGAGTCAAAGGTCTGGAGCTCAATGCAGTGTCCCATGTGAGTCCATTTCAGGAACCTAATGGGGCACAGAGAGAAGCTAAAGAACTGATGGGACAAAGGCTGAAAAGTGTACACCGGAAGGCTGTAGACTCTGCAACGGAAGCTGCAGAGTCAGTGCTGGAAGTCAGTAGATGATGCCCAAGGTGAAGGCAAAATCTGGAGCTTCTCCAAAGAAACAGAAGCAGATCTGACCTTCCTCATTCCTCTAAATACATTCCAGTGGACAGGCTGCCCTAAGGTGGTCTCTTCCCTAGCTAGGGTGTGGAATAGCTGATCCGATTTAGTAGTTTATCTTACTCAAATTGATACAATCAATCAACTACCACAGGATGTCAGGTAGGAATGCATTTTTAACTAAATTTTTATTGTATTATAGCACAATGAAGGTTGAAATCTGTAGCTCACAAATTATTTGAACAGAAATTGGCCCTTTTAATACAATTTTTTCTCTTATTCTCAATACAATTTTTTTTTCAGATATTAGAAACACTATTTTATGTTAATTAACAGTTTTCATGCTTGGATTAATAATATCAAGATTAGAGAAATTCTTTCCGGTCTTAATACTTGAATTAGATTCCTTAAACTTTTACATTCTTGTAAAATTTTTCCTCTCCCGAATTCTGTACTTTTAAATTTGAAAGACTGTTTTCCCTAGCTTGACATAAAATTGCTACAATTGTGTATTATGGACAGAATATGTTGCACATTCCTATAATCCCAGCACTAGGGAGGCTGAGGCAGGACTGCTATGAGTTCAAGACCAGCCTGGGCTACAAAGTGAGTGCATGGTGAGCTTGACATGCAAAGTAAAAAAAAATACAAATGTATATATATATATATATATATATATATATATATATATGTGTGTGTGTGTGTGTGTGTGTGTGTGTGTGTGTATAATTTACATAAATAATATGATGTCTAGGTATAAACATAGTAAAATAATTACTATGATCAAATTCATTAACTTTTATCATCTCATATAATTTTTCTTTTTTATTTTTGATGAGAACTCAAGATTTCAAATTTACAATACAGTGTTAATTATCATTATCATATTGTATGTTAGACCTTAATGAAGCCTGAATAAATTAAGCTTTGTGCATTTTAACCACCATCTCCAAAATTCTTTCAACCTCTAGCTTCTGGCAATCACCATCTAACTTTGCTTCTTTGAGAATCATTCTTTTGGATTTCATATATTCATTCTCAGGGCTTCACAAATGAAATCCTATAATTGTCTTCCTATGTCTACTTCCTTTAAACCAGTGTGACATCCTTCAGGTTCATAAATGTTGTCACAAGTAGAGTGATGTCTTTGTTTTTTAGGGTTGAAGTGCTTGAGAACAGTCATAGAACAGATGTGAAACTATATTTTATCGTGGTCTTCATTAGCATATCCCTGATTATTAAAGATGTTGAGCATGTTTTCATAGGATCTGTCAACATGTACCTCTCTTCTTTTGAAAAAAAATGTTTCAAGATCTTTTCTTCATTCCATCCCAAGTTGTTTCCTTTAATATTTGAAAATCATCTTTTTTATTTATTTGATTTTAAAAAGTAAAAACAAAAGTAAGAATAAAAATCAGAAACAAAGACAGAAACGTTGTACCAGAAAGGATGTATCAACAGCAAATATGTACAGGAAGAAATGTTTAATACAATTAGAAGGAAAATACAAATCAAAATGCTAATGATACATCTCAGCTATGAAAAAAAATAGCTACAAAAAAGTAGTAAAAACAACAAACACTGGTGAGGAAGCAGAAACAGAATCCCTCACTGTGTTTACGGTAATGTGAAAATGTAAGACAGTGCGTCCACCCCTCTCCAGATAAGAGTTTCAGAATCTCTTTTAAAAAAAGTAGAGATATGAATGAAATATGCCCAATAATTACATTTTCTATTACTTTTCTCACAGCAATAAACATTTATGCTCACTTAAAAACTTATACATAAATGTATTTGGTATCTTTGTTTGTAATAGTTCAAAATAAGAAACAATCCAAATATGTTTTAATGAAAACATGATTAAAAATTTTGGGCTCCTCCATACCATGTAATGTGATCTATTAATACAAAGAAATCAATGATACTGCCATAAACAACTATTGGTTTCATATTTGCACAATTCTGTGCAGAAAGAAAATTATATGCTGAAGATGTTTGCATTTTATAATATATTCATTCATTCGTTTGTTTATTGAGACAGGGTCTCACTGTGTAGTGCTGGTTGGCCTTAAACTCACTTATGTAGCCCTAGATGGCCTCGAATTTAACTTCAGCCTTTTGAGTGCTAGGGTTATAGGCATGGACCATTATGCCTTGCAATAATATTCTTCAAATGACAAAATTATAGATTTGGAAAATAGATCACAGGTTGCCAGGGACCAAAAATGGGATGAATTGGAGATAAATGGTCGTGGCCATGAAAGGGCAACATGAAGGATTCTCACAATGTGGAAATATTTTGCTTTACTCGGTACAGTATTAATGTCCTGATTATTGTATTATTATTTTGTAAGATATTATTGGCTCACACTTGGTAAACTGTACACTTTTCTCTCTGTATCATTTATTATTTTTCTCTCTGCAAAGTATTAAGTCTCCAGCTCCATCAAAAAGAAATCTTTAACTTTAAAAATATTTATATTTTGCTGTGGTTGCTTAGAACTCTCTGCAAGCACCTGTTAGGTCTATTATGTGGATAGCTGTTTAAACCTGCTACAGTGTGAAATTGATTCATTCCAGTATTCTCAGGAAAAGGTGAAAAGGAGCAAGATTTTGTGAATGTCACTGGTGACACAAATTGTTCACAATCAGATGTGTTCAAGAATGAAAATATTACTGTATTTCCTTTTAAATTTTCTGTCTGAGTATACATTCATTTCAGTATGCCTGTCATCAAAGTCTTCTACCACAGTAATTCTGTGTGCCTCTCCTTTTAAATATTGATATTTTCTGCACATATTTAAGTTCTCCAAAGATAGGTACATTTTATCGTTTTTAACCATTATAACTTCTTTATTAATTGATAAAATTTATCATTATATAATGACCTTTCTGACACTTATGTCAAATTTTTTGACATGAAAGCTACTTTGACTTCTGTAAGCATAAATACTGCTGCCCACATTTATCACTTTTCCATCATTCTCAGCCTAAGTAGAGTCTTAAATTGAGCATGAATCTTTAATAGACAGCATACAATTGGATCATGCATTTTTTTTAAAAAAAAAACAAAGTTTTGAGCTCTCTGGTATCTTTTGATTGGATAATTTAATCCATTTATATTAATTATTAACAAAATCTTACTACTGTGATTTTGTTGCTTGCTTTCTGTCTGCTATGTAATTTCATAATTCTCTTTTTCTATCTTACTTTACAACTAGATTATATATATATACATCATCTATATGTTTCATCTATATAAAAATAATGTATATAATATTGTTTATTTTGGTACCAAGTGTCAAACTCAAGACCTTGTGTTTGTCAGGTAGGTGTTTATGTGACCGAGCCATCTCCCCGACCTGTGATAATATAATTTTTGATTTCCTTCATTTTTATGACTCTTCAACAGTTTTATACTTCTCAGTCAACACCATGAAGCTTACATTAAAACATTTAATTTATTGTGATAAAAAATTCACTGTAATCACATATAACTAATCTGTATTTTCCCTAAGACACATTGAAAGTTATTAGTCTCATAATTACACTTGAATGTTGTGTATTCATTAAAAATCATTTTAACTATACTACCCAAGTTTCTTCAGTGCTTAAGAACTAATAGAATGCATAATCATTACTACATTATAGTAATTTTTCACATGCTTTTGTGGGTCAAGGAGGCACAAAATATGCCATCTAAAAACTGGAGAACAAGAAAAGCCAGTTGTTCAATTCAGCAAGAAACCAGAGAGCCAACAGGTAGGTGCTAGTGTGTGTGGTATAGTGCAAGGGTCTGAGAGACAAAAGCTCCAGGACTGAACACAGCTTTGGGAGAGAGACGGAGTTCATCCATTTCATTTTGGCATTCTTCTGCATCCCCAAAGGACATGATAATATCTGCTCACATTTGTGAGGGTGGATGTTCTTTACACACTGTACTGATTCTAGGGTTAAACTCTTGCAGAAACATTTCCAGTGTTTTACTAGGTATCCTAGGTATCCTGGTAAAACACTAGTATCTCAGTCATTCAATTTGTCACATAAAACTTATCATCACAAAAACTAACATTGTTTGTAATACTTTTGTCTTTTCACCCTTACATTTTAAAGTGATTCAGACATATACAAAAATGGCAACATTATTATGAGTACTTTAAGGTAGAGTTTATGTGGTATTAAGCTTTTCTGGTGGTAATATTCCTCCCATCCACTTGAAGACTTGCCCATCCATTTTTAGTCTGATGCGGATGATTTCCCTCAAGTTTTATTTGCTTGAAAAAGTGCTCAGCTCTCCTCTGCCTCTGTGGCACAGCTTGCTGTCGGCGGTGTCCTTCTCTGGTCATTTTTCTGTTTTCTTAATCATTTTGAATATATCATCTCCTATTCCATTGCCCTGAAAATTAATACTGAGAAATCTGCTGATAGTCTTATATAGATTCAGCTATTTGAGTCAATTTTATCTTGCTGTTTTTAAATTTTTCTTTATTTTTAACTTCTGTTAATTTTTTTTCTTTGGTTTTGGTAAACACCTGTTAATGTTCAACCTATAGAGCATCCTTTGGGTATCATAGATCTCAGTCATCACTTCCTACCCCAGTTTGTACATTTTTCTGACATTTTCACTCAGTGTACTTACTTTAAGCTTTATACAGCTAATAATGGGTATTCATAGGTAATTTTTTTTTTTTTATGTAGCATCCCATTGCCTAGGCACAAAACAATCCACAAAATAATCTGTTTATTTTTCAACTGGCAAATGATCATTTTAGTTGTGCAAAGTTGGGGAAATAAAACTCCACATATTAGGAATATTTTTGTACAAATTTTTCCAAAGACAGATGGTGGATGACTCAATTACAGGTTAGATCAATGTTTAATATTTTAAGAACTGTCAAATGGTTTGAAAATAGCCAGCATCTTTGCATATTTCCAACAGAAGTGTGTGAAATTTCAATTTCTTCATTTTTCCAAAAAGATATTAAATAATCAAGCTTTTATTTTTTTTTTATTTTATTTTTTTTTTTTTTTTGTCTTTTTGAGACAGGGTCTCACTGTGCAGTTCAGGCTGGCCTTAAGCTCACTTTGTAGCTCAGGCTGGTCTCGAACTCACAACAATCCTCCTGCCTCAGCCTCCCGAGTGCTGGGATTACAGGCCTGCGCCACCACGCCCGGCTTCAAGCTTTTAAAATTGTATTCATTTCTTAAGCGTACATTTGTGTTTTGTTATAGTTTGGGTTTGTATGTGACAACGGTTTGAGATATTCATTGTTATTTGTCAGCTGTCTGTTCTTTAGTGAAGGATTTCTTCAAGATTTTGCCTATTGTGTTTGCTGGTTTTGTATATGCTGGTTTGGTGTTTCATTGTTGAATTTGTATATTTCTATATATATTTTAGAAGCAATTCCTTTATTAGTTATAAGTTCCAAATAATTTTAAGCAGTATTCTGTATTAATTTAATAACAACTTTTGAAGAATGACTATTTTCAATTTTTATGAACATCACTTTATTTATTTATTTAATTAATTTTTTTTTTAGTAGTTTAGGGAAGGGTCTTCAGTATGTTCAGGGTCTCACTACTAGATCGGATTCATAGTGATCCACCTGTTTATAGCCTCACAAGAGCTGGGATTGTAGGTGAGTGTCACCACACCCAGCCTCAATTGCTTTTCAGAATGCCCAGGGGAGGGGCCAGAGAGGCAGGCCTGGAAATGGAACCCCAGCTCTTGAAAGTGCTTGAAGGTACTTTAATCTGCTGAGCTATTTGTCTGGGCCTGAATATCACACGGCCCGCCAACATTTTGGCCCTAGCCTTTCAAGGTCAGCGAAGACTCAGGGCATAGGAGAACCTGTACTGCAATATCATGGGACTCAGGTGAGCTCCAAATTTTCTGAGCAAGGAGATTGTGGAGCCACAGAGGAAAGAGATTGAAGTTCTATAGTGTGCCTGGGGAGAGTCACATGAAGAGAAATCTTTTTCT
>PVKA01023971.1:0-34877 GCA_004027165.1 Ctenomys sociabilis
GGAAAAAAATAGATTAGTGTACATTTAGAACCAGATAAAGCAAGTAGTGTCCCTTCTTATGATGACCATCCTGATCACGTAAAGACAGTGCTTTTATTTCCTGGAGGTTTTAGTTTTTACTTGAACTGGGTGTGGTGGCGTACTGCCTGTAATCCCAGCACTGGGGGTGGGGATGGGGCTGAGGCACGAGGAACTTTGGGAGCTCAAGGCCAGCCTGGATTGCATAGTGAAACCATGTCTCAAAAAGAAAAAATTTCATCTTGTTTTAATCAACATAACAATGATGCCACTCATACTCATCAAGTTAGCAAAAGTCAACACTTGCAGAAACAATCAGCGCCAGGGCCACAGGGAATCAGGACCAAGCCAGGCCCTTGCTTTGAGGCAGTGCCCAGAAAACACAGAGATACAGCCAGGCTTCCCCTTCTGGGGGCTGTGAAGCGACTCTCCTGGGGACAGTGGGGATATAGTCAAGGTCAGTCACTCTACGCTGTTGCTAGCAAGAGAAGTAGCAACAAAAATGTCAGCCACAGGGAAGCAACACAGGTTATTAATATAAGGGTGGTTAAAGTGAACGAGCCAGAACTGTATCCATCATCACCCGCAACCTCAGAAATAATGTGGCGATAAACTTGAGTTATTTGTAGGAAAATGGGTGCACCCTGAGATCATAATGTTACATGAAATCGATCAGACATAAAGCTTGAGTAACGGGTGATTTCCCTTCTGTGAGGAACCCACAATATAAATAAAGAGACAAATAGATAGCAATAGATAAGACAAAACAGGGAAATAGATCTTTGCAAAAAGGGAACCAAAGAAAAAGGAAGGGATAAAAATAGAACTGAGGGAGCCGGCCAGATAGCTCAGTGGACTAAAGCACCTGTTTAGGCAGATGCAAGGGCTGGGGTTCAATCCCAGAGGTGCTGTGCCAGCTGCCCCGGAGCATGCTGATTCAGCATTTGAGACTCAGTATGGTGGCCCATGCCTGTAATCCCAGGATTTGGGAGGCTGAAAACAGGAGAATCCCTAACAAGTCTGATCTACGTAGTGAGACCCTGTATCCCCTGTACTAAACCCTGTATCCCCTGTGCTAAATGCTTAAAAAAAATCTGCACACTAAACATTTTAAAGGGTATGGGAGTGATACCAACAAGGAGGGTGTTTGCCTGGGGAAAGGGAGAGAGACCAGGAGAGGCAGGGAGAGGAGATAGCTGCACTTTTAAGCAGGTGCCTTTAAAAAAAAAGAGAAGCATCAAGGGTAGCAAGTGTCGTACATGTTGGCTTTT
Organism: Ctenomys sociabilis; assembly: GCA_004027165.1. NCBI lineage: Eukaryota > Metazoa > Chordata > Mammalia > Rodentia > Ctenomyidae > Ctenomys > Ctenomys sociabilis. The sequence goes on from PVKA01023971.1 coordinate 1,290, forward strand.
TAAGTCTGAGGGCTACTTCATGGCTGCCAATTGTATTATTTTCATTGATACAAAATCTTTTGTGATTATAAAGCATTGTTAAAAAGCATCTCCACAGCTCCGCTTCTCCTTCTGGGCCCTCTCTGGCCTGCCCCATGTGTCTGTCCATCATGTCCCCTGGAGACGCAGCTGTCCCTGTCCCCGTCCCTTCCCTGAGCCATGCTCCACCACACATTTCCTTCGGCCTGGCCGCAGTTCTGCCCTCATCTTCCCTGTTGGCATCTTCTGACTGTGGCCTCTTTTTATTTTTCAAGACAGGGTCTCCCTAAGCATTCCATGCTGGCCTGGAGCTTGTGGTGACCTTCTTGTCTCCTGCCCCAGCCTCATGTGTACTGAGACTACTAGTGTGCATTGCCATGCCCTGGGGGTGCTACACGAGTGCTGCTGCCCCTGCCTGAGCTTCCCTGGGCTTCAGCGCTGAGGGCATCTTCTTGCTGGGATCAGCTTCTTTTCTTCACTGCTTCCTTTTCCTTCATTCTGCTGGCCCCTGAATTTCCACAGACACTTCCTTGAAGCTCAAACCTCCTCTACCCTTTCTGTTCCCCTCCACAGACTTCCTCAGTCCCACGAAGGCACTGCTCTGGGAGGGTCAAAACACGACCTTTGGTGCCAAATAACTTTGGTACAGTTTCTGGTTTTGTGAGGAGCCCTGCTGAGGGGCAGTGGTATGTGACCAGGTCAGCTACGTCCAAATCTCATCTGCAAAATGAGTATAATAATCCTAATCTGTAGGCCTGGGGTAAGAATTAATTAAGACAATGTATTTGCTCTTAATTCAGCCTGTGTTACTAATTAGTCATACAACTCAAATGTATTTTCTTGGATTCAAACAAGTCCCTGTATGAATATGGCCTTGATAGGGTTTTTTGTTTGCTTTGTTTTTGTTTGTTTTCTTTGGCTTTTTTATTTTGCTTTTGTTTTTTGTTATGGTTTTGTTTTACTTTTATTTTTCTCTACACCCTTGGAAGCAATTTATAGTCTCATAAAAATAACCTACCATGTTTCCAGCCTACATAAGGGATGAACCATTGCCACCCGTTGTTCTGTTTGTCCTTCCTCCTAGAACACCTCTCAGTCTCTCGTCCCTCTAAAAGCCACCTCCACTCTTTTAAAATTTTATTTATTTATTTATTTAGTATTTGGTACAGGGTCTCACTACACCGCTTGTGCTTGGAGTGATCCTCCTGTTTTCAGCCTCCCCAGTGCTGGGATTACCTGCGTGTGCCACCATGCTGGGTCTCACTGGCTGGCTCAGCGTGCCCTGGGGGTGGGGGCTGGTACAGCACATGGTGCAGTGATCGAAGCCACCTCCACTCTTAAGGAGGCTCTACAAACCCCTCCCTAGAGGAGGACAACTTTGTCCTCCAGTTTCTCACACCACTGTCCCTCTCTTAGGTCACTTAGGTGGATGTGGGCAACAGACAAACCCCTATTTTATCTTCCCACTTAGCCTGCTCCCCTGCCTCAATAAGTGGTAAGTTCCTGAGGGCAGCTTCCACCACCTTCAGCCAGATCCTACTGCAGTATTATTGGTGGGATTTGTTATTGCTTTGAGGATTGGGACCACCATAAAAGCACCATGTCCATTGAGTGGAAGGGGCTCCGCAGACAGCTTTGCCATGTATTATCTCTGTGGGCCAGGAGCAAGTGTCCTGCAGAAGCTGCTGCCCATACCCAGGGCAAATTCAGCGTACCCATTCTCAATTTTATATATATATATATATATATATATATATATATATATATATATATAATTTTTTTCCGGAACTGGAAATTAAACTCAGGCCCTTGTGCTTGACAGGGAAGCGCTTTTTCTACTCAGCCATCTCCCCAGCCCCAGTGTGTCCATTCTCAAAGGGACACAAAGTTGGCAAAGGCCCTGTCCTTAGGAAACTTACCAGAAATCTGTGGAACCAGACTCTAGTGGCTGGGTTTTGGCTCCCTGGCTGTGGTCCTTGGCAACCTTCCACCTGCAGGAGCCGAGTGGCTATGCCCAGGAGAACAGAAACCTGTGGAAAGATGCTGCGTCAGGACACTCAACTTGCTGCTCCAGGGATCAGCCTGCTGGAGGAGCAGCCCTAGATGGCCAAAGACCCCTTTCTCTCTCTTTGTGCATTCTGGCCTTTCCTCTCCCCATTTCATTCATTGAACCAGGCTAGCATGTTCTAAATCAGAAAAGAGGAAGTTACTGTCCCAGCCCTCGAGGGGCTAGAAAGGGACAGGTCTGCAGTCTAGTCAGGAGAGATGGCTCACAAATAAATAATGACATAAGAGGCAAGGATGTGGGTGCTAGAGCCAGGAAAGATGCCGCCAGGGCAGCTGAGCAACCCTGCGAAGGTCCAACTCCGTGTCCAGGCCAATGGAGGCAATCAGTGTGGAGAGCGGCTCACCGTGCCTCTCTGGCTCAGGCTGAGGGCTTGCAGAGAGCCACCCCCAACCCCAGGAGAAGATAGGTGGAAAGACTTCCTGGTGCACACCTATCGCACTGTCGTGGGGTTGCCTGGTTATCATCCTAGCCTACTAGTACACAGACGGAGGAGACAAATCAATTTCCAGGTTTTCTCATGGCTATTTTTCTTCAGACAATGTCTTACTAAATTGCCAATGTTGGCCTTGAACTTCTGATTTTTCCCAACTCAGCCTCTTGAGTAGTTGGGATTAAGGTATGTTGCACCACGCCTCGCCTCAATGTCTTATTTAATTCATTATTGTGAATAAATGCATAGCACATAGTAAAAACCCCATCAATAGTCATTAAGTTTTTAATTAATCAATTGTCCATCCCCAGTGGCTTTGACATTGAAGTGTTCCTACAGATTCTGCTCCTTACAGGAGTGCCATTCACACTTCAGTATCTCTACTAGTCATTCCTGACTTGGGCCTCTTATTTTTTTTTTTTTTTTTTTTGGTGCCATGGGTCAAACTCAGGACCTTACGCTTTCCAGGCAGTCCCTTATGTTGCCGAGCTATCTCCCCAGTCCATGGACCTCTGTCTTGTCTCCAAAGTTTCCTCCTGCTCCACGAAATAGGCACTGGGTCTTGCCCTCCCCATTCACCATGTTTTGATTTTCATCCTTTTCTCTTTTTTTTTTTATGTTTTAGGGAAGGGTCTTCAGGGTTTTCAGGGTCTACTAGATCAAACTCGTAGTGATCTCCCTGCTTACAGCCTCCCAAGAGCTGGGATTACAGGCCCAAGCCACCAAGCCTAGTCTCAGCGTGCCCCGCAGGTGGTGACAGCGCAGCAGGCCCGGGAACCCCCAGTCCCTCCTGGTGCTTACAGGCACTTTAATCCGCTGACCTGTTTGGCTGGCCCTTGATTTTGCATCCTGATGCCATTTCTGGATTTGTATTTCTGGTTACAGATGGACCACTTGCAGCAATGTGTCCTTTCTGAAATGGAGTTCACACCCATCACTTTTGCTTGCGATGATCACACCTTTCCATTTGTACAGCATCCTTTTGCTCCTTGCCAGACTTACTCCCATCCCATGGCTGCCCCCCACCCCCCCAAACCCAGCACAGACACAAGATGCTGAGTGTTAACCAATGAAAGCCACAGTGGGCATTTGTGTAGTGTTGTGATTTACGAAACACTTCCACACACATTGTCTCAGTGATCCCACTAGACTAAGCGAGAGATATGAATGTCATTGCTATCATACAGATGAGGAAACTGAGATCATACAGGCATGAAAGGGTTGAACTACAGCCTGATTCGTGGATGTCTGTTCTCTGCCCTTCCACGACCTTGCCCTCAGAGAGAGCGCAGGCCAGCCTGCTCCTTTCCAGTTTGTGAATTGGCAAATGTTTTGCTGCCTCACTTGCCCTCATTAAAAAAACCCACAGAACATAAATCACAGTTTATGGACAGTTATTTGTCTACAATTTACAAGCTTTCCAATGAGTACTGAGGTTTGGTTTAAATTAGATTATTTCTATCTCAATTTTAAATCCAGTGATACAATTAAAATTTCCCCTATGTCTTCCCTTACCTACTTAATTATCTTGAAGTGTTTCCAGTTTACATTTTTAAAGCTTCCCCTAGACAGCTAAGCAACATAGGACAGTAAAACATAGTTCACCTCAAGTAGGAGTAAAAAGGGCTGGAAGAGACAAAGTGGGGACCAAAAGGAAATTTACTAGGCTATAATTAGAAATCAGAGGGGAAATTCAGGTCAATTATATTTACCTCTCCTATCTGGAAGGGAAGAATGCTTACAAATCCAGATCCTGCCTGAGGATATAGCTCAGCATTCTAAGAGCCCACTTGGCAAGCACAAGGTCCTGAGTTCGATCCCTGGTAACACAAACAAACAAATCCAGATTCCTGGATAGAGTTATATATGCTCTAAAGTCATGTGTAGACTACTGCATCCACAGTGTGGAGAAGTACCTGGGCAGGGGTTTGTGAATGAGGATATACATGTGTGACTAGAGAGACTAGACCAAATAACTGTAAGGCATCTTCCAACTGAAAATAGGCAGTTCACCTTGCCTACAGAATATTCTGCCATACTCTTTGTACCTCAAAAAAGGTACAAGACACACATGCCAATTTTAAGTCACCCTCATCCTGCCTCAGATCAAAGTGGGCAGCTAATTAGAAACTGTGATGGAGATTCTGCAAAATGAATCCGGCTTTGTAGAGGACTGACTCTAGGGAGAACTGACAGGTGACAGTGAGAGGAAAGAGAAAAGGAACACTCAGTAGAAAAGCAAAAGCATAGTCACATCCTACATGGTATAATTGGTTTGATGGAATCATGACATCATAGGTCAATGTAGCAATTGATGTTGCTAATAACTGAGTTGTCATAGGAAGTTAAATTATAGATGTGTCACTGGGAGCGGATCACTCAGGTCATTTACAAAATGTTTATTGGACAGTATGTACCTGACTCTGTCTAGATCCTGGGGACAGAACGATGGATAAGGCCCGGTCCTTGCCCTCAAAAGACTCTCTGGACTTCAGTTTTGTTAATGAGAAGATGACAGAGCCAAAGTGGCTGCCTCCTAAAGATATTTCCTAGAAGTTCTGAATATTTTATGCTTGCAACTCACTCAGGGATCCTGAGTGGTAATCCAGGCCACATAATCCTGCACATGAGCAAACTGAGGTGCAGGGTGTTGGCGTCTTGCTCAGACTCACACAGTTAATAAGCAGCACAGCTGGGACACTTGGGCAACAGGCCAATGAGAGCAATGGCAAGGTCATCTTACTCCCATCCCAGTGCTCCTCCACTCTGCATCTCTCTTCCAAAAAGGCAACAGGAATAGATGGAGAGTGGCTCAGGCATTTGACAACTGCACAGATATAGAGGCCTGGTGCCCAGAATTCAGTAGCTATGAAACAAAACTCATGTGCAACTGGACAATAATAAATATCTGTAAGACAAAGTACAACCTAAATGGCATTGAAGGATCTGTCAAAATCAGCAAAAAACTTAAGTTTAAAATGTCAGTAGTGATAGCTGCTCAGCTGCTCACATGCTGAAGAACTGAAGTATCTTGGAAAGATGGCTCTGTAGAAGGGAAAAGTCTGCTTGGGCCCAATATGCAAAACCACCTGCACACACAGTCCCTGCCAACAGTCCCAGCACACCTGGTTGGCTTCCCCTGTGGCTGGCAGAGAACATCTGTCAGTTCTGCTGTCACTGACAGCACAGATCCATGGTGGGAAACGGGTGTCATGTCTTCTTGCAGAGCTGCACAAATGAAGAAGGCAGGAGGCGGGAGGGGTTGTGGTTCAAAGCTGCTGACTTATAATAACAAGTAGAGATGATCACTGTCCAATACCATGAAAAAAAAAGGCATGAACCTGAGAATGAATATTTACTGAGCATCTACTGTTCTGACTACATTGAGAGATAGATATTTAATAAGCATGAGCTCATCCACTTCTCACTATAAATCTCCGAGGCAGGTAATAACAATGGAAGCTCAGAGAAATGCTTTGAATAGGGCCCATGGCTAGCCCAGGGCAGAGCAAGGATTTGATCTCTGCCCACATTCAGATCTCTCACTCTTCACACACGCACAAGGACAGGGTCTGGCCTCTGAACTTCTTATCCTGATAGCTTACACAAATCATTTTAATCTTGAAAATCCTTAGGTTCCTGAGATTTAAGTACCTCCTAGGATTATTGTGAAGATCAAAGGAGATAAAGTGCATGAGAGTGCTTTGCTACATAATAAGATTTATGCAGTAATAGTAATAAAAATAGTAAGATTTATAGAACACTTACTATGTGCCAGGCTTACTGCTTTATGAAGATTAATTCATGTAATTCTCATAATAATCTGGGAGGTTGGTACTACTATTTCCATTTATAGATGAACAAACTGAGGCTCAGAGATATGAAATAGGCGCACTCCAGCCAACGGCAAGAGAACCTGGTCTAACAACTCCAGAACTCTTGCTGTGAGTGGGATGTTGGCCCCCTTGTTCTTTTCTTGTGTGGAACCAGGGATTGAACTCAGACCCTTGTACTTACCAGGGAAGCACTTATTCTACTCAGCCATATCCCCACTCCCCCTTGTTCTTCCTGTTTCCCTCTGTAGCCTCACTGTCTGCTCCCCTGTAGCCACAGGGCACAGTGTGAGTCTTCCTAGAGGCCTCCCTTCCTGTGTGGGAGCTTGAAGTCATCACTGTGGGAAGACTGGTGCACTCTGCAGCTGAAAGTGCTTTCAGTTTGCATCCGTAGCTTGCCATTTTCCAACTGAATGGGAAATGCCACCAAGAGCATTTACTGCTTGCTGGTGACAGGCCACTCCTGAGCAGGTCCTGAGTTGGGAAAAAACATACCCCTCTGACAACTCTTCCCCAGGGCTCACAGCCCAATGGAGAGCACAGATACACACATCAATTGTCAACCTGACTGGCTTAAAAGAGATGTCTGGATCATGCGGGGTATTCTACTTATCAGTGTGCTGATCCACTGATGCTCAATGTGCTGTTATGAGGTAGAGCATAGTTTCAGGGGCCCGGTCACACACCTGTACCAGGGGAGGGTAGATCTCCTAGTGGGGCTTTTGCTCTGTGCTCCGGGTAGCTGTCATGAGGACAAAAACCTTGCTACACCACATCCTTCCAGTGTTATTTCTGCCTGTGAGCCAACTGACCATGAACTGAACTTTTGAAACTATGAGTCAAATGAATCATTTCCTCCTTTAAATTGTGTGTGACCCGCACTATGTTCCAGCAATGGGAAATCTGTCTACATCTGCAGATATTTATCCGTGAAACAAGTATTTCTTGAACCCCTTTCCTAGGGCAGGCTTTGTGTTAGTCTCTGATGACACAAAGAAGAGCAAGATTGAACACATCATGATCCAGGGTAATGCAACAGGCATGCAAAAGGGCTTACAGGAGAGGCTTTTGATCCTGTGTGGATGGGAATGGAAATGGCCAGAAAGACCTCCCAAGAGGAGTGTTCAGAGCCTCCATGGACTGACTATGCCACCACAAAGTTGGCATAGATTGCCTTTAATCCTCCCAGCAACACTCTTCTAGGGTAATTATTATTGTATAGATAAAAGCATTGTCACTTTAGTAAGTGGCTGAGATACATTGTGATCCCAGAAACCCTGACCCTTGAGCTTGCCTGACTCCAAAGTTTGTGTTCTTTTTAATATAGAGTTTAGCTCTGAGAACACATGCTCTAGTTGCAGGAAGAGACCCCACCACCATGTCAGTCAGCTTCCTGATACTGTGACAAAATACGTTTTCAGCATTGTGACAAAAAGTATTTATTTTGTATCACTGTCTCAGAGATTTCAGCGAACAGTTGCTTGGCCCTGTCCTTTGGGGCCTGTGGGGAGGCAGATCAACATGATGGGGAGCTCATGGGAAACTTCACTTCATGGTAGCCAGGGAACAAAGAGAGGGAGGAAAGGGATGAGGTCCCTTCAAGGACAAGAACATGCTTCTAATGACCTAACTTCTTTTAACCAAGCCCAGCCCCTGACGTTTCTACAACTTCCCACCTCCCACCATCCCCATCGTCTGGGGATGAGGCCTTCAACTCTTGAGATTTGGAGGGCACTTAGGATGCAAATCACAACAACCATGAACAAACAGAACAGGAAAGAGTAACTGACCAGGCCATGAGGAAGGTGCCATGGAGGTGGTAGCCCTGAGCAAGTTGTGGTAGGACGAGCACAAGTTCTTTTATTAGTCTCATTGGTTGTCTAGGTTTCCTAATGGCCAGGGGGTGGAGTAGATTTTTTTTGTTTGTTTGTTTTTGCTGGAAAGCTAAGATAAATATAAGAAGTCATCTTTAGGTTACAGAAAACAGAAATCCAGTCATATTAGCTAAAGCAAATAAGAAAAAGCAAACAAACTCAATAAAAAGGATATTTATTTTAGAGGTGTAGGCATAAGCTAAGAGAAAGAGTATATTGTGTCCACAAGCTAGGCAGCCAGATCAACTGCTGTCTTGCTCCTGCTGCATCTCTCTGGGTGTCCACTTCATCCTGCAGTCTGACTTTTACTGCCTCTTGGTGGTGAGGCAAAGATGCCTCTAAATACTTTCTGGGATTCAGCATCTCCGATCAGCAGTTCCAGGTCCCAGGGGAGAGAATCTGATTTGTTCCTCCTGAGCTACATATATGTATGGCCAGAAACTAAAGGTGCCTGTTCTCAAAGATGAGAATACTGGAGCAGGATGGATGTCCAGGGGCCATGCTGGAGTCAGTGACAGGCATCCAGCTGCAGGTACAGCCTAAAACCAGGTTCTGGTGAGAGGTGGCTGGAAGCTGTTTCCTATCACATTCTTGCTCTTCTCTTGAGAGCAATTGATTGGCTTCCATACTTACAATTCTTCTGTGTAGTTATTAAATCCATAGATAAAGACTTAATCTGTGAAGTTCTGCTTATGAGAACAGAAGTTAAGCATAGGTAGGCCAGTCTCCTAGTCCCGCAGGCCAATGCAGCAGAGGTGGCTCCAAGCTCCTGGGCTGCAGAGGCCGAAGGGGCAAAGGCTGCTGCTGCAGACAAGGCTGAGCCAGCAAAATGGCCTTGGCCTCCAGCCAAAGGAACAGGAAGGCTTTCGTTTTTTGTTGTTTTGTTTTTTTGCGGAAAGGGGGATTGAACTCAAGGCCCTTGAGCTTGCCAGGCAAGTGCTTAATCTACTGGGCCATCTCCCTGGCCCCCAATTATTTATGTTTTCCTGAATCACACTGCCAAGGCAGCCACCAAGAGGCTGGATACAGCCCTAGGGGCCTGTCCTGAAAGCTGGAGGAATACCAGCATCTCAGCCACTCTCAAAATTAACACATTTGACTTAAACCAGGTAGACATATGGAAAGGCACATTTCCAGGTGTCTCAGGGAAGGGGTGCCTGTGTAAGTAGAGGGACTGAGGGGGGACCAAGGAGCTCCAAGATTGGAGGAAGAAGGAGAAAAATGGCCCTCATTCACACTTAGCTCAGAGTTCCATCCCAGAGGAAGCAGCAACAGCTGAATCAACAACTTCATTCTTCACATCTCTGCCCTCTACCTCCCCTCCATCCTGGGCTCAGACAGCATTGGCTCAGAGGCTCAATTAAAATGCACAAGACGAAACCTTCAGTTTCTCTGGCAGGCAAATGTTAAGACCAGCATCAAGGATGTAAGAATGCTGGGAGGGAAGAAGAGAGCCTGGAAAATAGGGTAGGAAAGCCTGGGGCCTGTAGCTGGACATGGGAGCCCTCTCAGACCCCTTGCGATGAATAGCAGCAGCTGGGTCAACAGCTGCAGCCCTTCCTGGGTGTCTCAATGTTACTTTCCCCTCCAACTCCAAGCCCAAGGTGGGGACAGGAGGGGACTTTCTGTGGATTTTTAACCCCTCTTCCCCCCCCCCATGAGGGTCTTTTGTTCCACCAAACCAAAAATTATCATCATGGGTATAATCACAGGTGATGGGCTAGTGAGGGCTTGAGATAAGGCTGCTCAATGACAGGATTTAGCCTCAAAGGCTGCCTGTGGGAGCAGCAGGCAGGTTCACAAATTTGCAGTTCACTGGCTCTTCCAGCCCAGCTCCACTCACCTTCCAGAATGCTTCCAAAACAGCACTAGCCATTCTACGGGCACCAGAAAGAAAAAAGAAAGGAATACATGACAAGCCCCAGAGATTTCTGCCCTCTGAGAAAAAGTCTGAGGGAACTTCTCCAAGGATATTTTAAACCTCACACAGAAAAGCTTTTTTCTCATTGAACAATCAGGCCAAAAAGATGCCACAAAGGCAAGCCCATGCATGTGTGAGGTAGAAGGGCCCAGCCAGTCCTCAGGGAACTGGCACAAACTGTAAAGGCACTTAATATACTTTTCCTCACATGGTGTCATTCATAAGGTCACGCTGGCGAGGGCTGCCCTGTGTGTGCATGCACACACACAGAGTCCCATGCAGTTGTACAGAGTTCCGTGGTTGTACCCACATGTGTGCAGATGCGTGTACACACACACACACACACACAAAGCACCACGTCACAGCCCTTCACCACCAGGACCCTGTTCTCTGGGCCTCTACTGAGAACTCCCTGCCTCCTCCACACCCCTTCCTGTGCGCCCTGCACTGCAACCAGATGTTCCGTGGGCAGGCCCTTCTGTGGGCTGGCAGGCAGTGATTACTGTTGCCAGCCCCACATTAGGAGAGAATTGAATGAAAGAGAATCCCCACCCGCCCAGCTCCCTACAATAGTGCCTTTGTGAGGTGCTTCAGTGCCTTTCTTACCCCTTCCTCAACAACCTATGTCAGAAACAGCTCTGCCTGAGAGAGGAAAGAAGACAAAGGAGGATCACGACTGATCCAGTTGTCCTACCTAGGGCGGGAGGACTGTGCTTTGGCTAGAGAAGCCTGTGTTCCCTTCCCTTCCCTGGGAGGGTAAATAACCCACAGGGCTTGCAGGGGTGCCCGAGGCAATTCCTCCTTGAAGCCCAGGGATTCCGTCTAGCCACCAACACACTGCTCCAGCACACTGCTCCAGTGTGATGCCTACAGATGGCAGAGACCTGCTGCCCAGAGCAGCAGATTCCTATGGACAGGAACCCAAAGCCTGGAGCTTTTTTCTCCCGTTCTTCCTGTCTCCTGGGATCCAGACCCAAAGGCCAGGGTACCAGGCAGGGCAGCATTCCATTTTCAGGACTCCAGGGCAGAACTAATCCAGATTCCAGGACTTGGATGGGCAGGTGGGAATAATGATGTGCAGAGATGGAAAGCAGGGATGTGTGGGAATCAGGGAGACCAACATCTGGGCTGGTCACTGCCCTCCTTCCTGCCCAAACCGCAGACGCTGTGGCAGCAGGAAAATCAGAGTGGTTCAGAGCAAGGATTGTGCAAGCTAACCCTGGGGAAGAGCCCAGTCCTGGAGGTGGGAGTGGAGGCTTGGGTGGGAGGCGCGCAGGCAGAGTCTACTTCAGAGGTGCAATGCAAAGTGCTCACTAAAAGTATGCATAGTCTGTGCTCTGGTCTCTACACTATCATTTCAAGGCAAGGTCATTTTCTGGTTCAAAACCCACAGAGAGCTGGAACTGAAAACATTGCACTGCCCCTAGGTCTCAGTATCCTGTGGCAAGAGGCGTGGTGCCATCAGTGGTTCTGGAATGGTTGCTGTAGATGACAGTGGCTGTTATAGGAGACCAATTGTCCAGCCTCCTAAAGTGGCAGGAGTCTGTTGCCTGCCCAAGAGCCTCACATAAAATCTGTAACTACAGACATTCAAGCTCCCTCAGTGAAGGGAGCCCAGCCAAACTCCTGATGTGGTTTAAGGCATGGGGATGGGTGGAAGAAAATGGAGTCTTAGGAAGAACTGTGATCTGAGGGCTCCCCAAAAAACACAGGAGAGGAACACTGGATTTTCCTTTTAATGCAAAATGTTGCAATACAAAACAACATGGAAAAAGCTTCATTCTTCAGACACTTGGAGAGACATGGGAGAGCAGTATGCTTCTGATCCTTTTTCCCCTGGGTCATACTATTGCCTGGGGCCCCATTCAAGGGTGAGTCAGAGCCATGGGCCTGATCATTTGGGACCTGATATGTGTGGACATGGGGCAGGAGAGTAGAAGTGAACACTTAAGAGTTTTCACTATTTTAGCTCTATAAAGGTTACTCACAATCTGGAGTTCCACATGAAACAAAGTGGCTATGAAATTTGATTATCACTAGTTGAAAAACAAGGGATTTGAGTCTCAACTTATTTACGTTTGAAGAATAAAGAGCAGGAATTCTATTAGGGACATAAATGTATGAAAATAAAAAGATTAAAACAAAGTTTAGCTTCTCAAACTTCCTCCTCTTTCTTCCTCATCTCCAGCTTATAGACAATCTGATAGCCATCATCCCAAGCATAGAGCTGCCGCTCACGGGGATTATAGCGGAGGCTGGCGTGGGCACCGTATCGACGGGGAAAGTAAGACAGTGCTGCTTGCTCAGGGGCGAGGGTCCCACTGACATCAAAGGAACACTGGATACGGGCCCGGCTGGCAGGACGGGTGTTATAGACGACGTATAGGGTCCCACAGATGACGAAGGCAGCCTCGGCATTCTCTCTGGGACATGGGGTGTCCCACTGCTGCTCTGTGTCCAGGGTCTGTGGATCTAATTTGGCCAGGCACAAGTGCCTGTTATCCTCCTGGGTGGCATAGACCGCCCAAAGACCCTCCTCATCAGCTGCCAGGTCAATGTATGTGTCTCCTGTCAGCCCGTAGGGGGGAATCAACCTCTCGGCAGGGAATACTGAGCTGTCTACCACTGTACGGTTTGCCAGGTGGAATTTGATGAGCTGCAACGTGTTCTCCAACTCACCACCCCCTCCAGGTCCTCCAGGAGGCCTCCGGGCATAATACAGAAAGCCACCATATACCAGCTGCCCTGTGCCTACCCAGGGGAAGGGCACTCGGACTCGGGAAGCTTTGCGGGCAGCCATGGCAAGGGTGAAGTCACGTAGCCTTGGGAAGACGAAGGCTGTGTCATTCTGAGCCCCGTCTAACACATAGATCTTCTCTGTTGGCCCCAGTGGATCCTTGGTCCACAGACCTGCAGGGCCACCAAACCGCTTCAGGATCTTCATTGATCTCACCTGAGAGATTGTGTAGCTACAGTCTGAAAGAGAAGAAAAGCAAGAGAAAAGGAAACAAAGCCTGAGTTAGTTCCTATAGCAGCTTACCAAGGTGGGCTAACTAGAGGAGAGAGGGCATCTGCCCAGCGCATATCTCCTTTCTTATGGAGGATTGAAGGAGGGAGGGAGAGAGGGAAGGAGGGAAGGAGGGAGGGAAGGGGCACCAGAGGCTCAGCTCCCCAGATGCTCTTCTTAGGGGACTTATCATTGCACAGATTTCTCTAACACAAGTTCCAGAAGAGAACCACAGTGGACTGGAACAAAGACAAAAAGTAAGGATGAAGGGAGACCACAGCATGCGAGCATGTGGGGCCTGCTTGCTCACTCACCTGTCAGCATATCATACTTCTCATTCCTTCGGCCCTTGCCTTTGGTTCCAGGGCCTCCGGGCCCCTTCTCATCAATCTCTACACAGGGTAGAGCTGGGTTCTGAGTCTCCAGGTAGTCTACCTCCCGCTCCAGGCGGTCCACTTTCCCAGAGATGTTGTCAGCCTCAGTTCTGAGCGCCTCTCGCTCCTTCTCTGCCACCTCAAGCAGGGGCAGCATCTTGTTCTTAAAGTCCCGCAATTCAGCAGCATGCCGGCTGCTCTGGTCCTGGCACTGGGCCAGCCGTTCCTGAAGGGATGGGGAATCAGGAAGGAAGGAGGGCAGCTGCAGGCTTCCAGGCAGAGGGAGGCCCAGCCAGGGAGTCAGGAATGGGAAAAAGAGCCAACTAAGCTAGGGTCCCATTCCCCTCCCATAGCAAAGGAAAACAGATGTGCACAGGGCTAAAGGTGCAGCGAGCTGGCTCGGAATCACCTAGGCCAGAGTCCTTCAGCCTGTGTGCTGAGAATGCCACTTGGTCACCTGAGCCTCTAGGGAAATCTAAGTGCAGGAGTGTGAAAAGAGGTCTCTGCACCATTATATAGTTTTCCTCCTGGGAAGGAAGATGGTATGGACTTCAAATTGTTTTGGGGGTAAGCTGCAGATTCTCTGGGATCTTCCAACTCCACAGAACTACCAACAGTTCCTGTGATATGCCCCACATCCCTGGCTTTTCCCAGTCATCCTTTTATCTTATCTAATCCCAGAATAAAACGCAAAGGTCTGTTAGCTTGGGAATGGCTCTATGTGGCAAGAAATCTTGTAATTCTGAGGATCCGCTTTATTAAAAGGCAGTTTTTGGTAGGTTCTTATTAAGCCCTGTTTTGTTGTGCCCAGAACCCTGACAAACCGGAATCCTCCCAGGCTGGGTTGGAAGAGAAAGGAGCCCCTCACCTCCAAGGCAGCTAGTCGGCGTTCCATGTACTCCACAAGGTGGTGCTGCTGTCCTTGAAGGGGTCTCGACCATGATAAAAGGAACAGGACGAGGAGAGAAGAGCAGAGGCCCATGGCAGCCTGGACAGTGGGGCCACGGTCAAGGAGTGTGGGGCTGGCCTCTCCCCCTAAAGCTGGCGGGTTAGCTTGGAGGCGGGGTGGGGGCGGTGCCTTCTCTTTCTGATCTCTTGGTCTCTCTCACTACTCTGGAATGCTTTCACTCTACAACTCCAGCCCCTCCTTTCTGCCTGAGCTGATCAAACACAGATGGCCCCCTTGTGCAGAAGCCAGAAGGCTTAGCCGCCTCCCCTCTACACTGTAGGCTCCTCAGGAGGAAAAAAAGATGGAAACATGAAGGCAGAGGTTTTCTGGAAAGTCATGCTGAGGAGCAAGAGGAAGAGACTCCAGAAAAAACTCAGCAAACACCATTCTTGTTTTAGGACCATGGTTCTAGTGCTGATTTATAAGAAACAGACATCCTTCATTAATCCTTATCTTCTCTAGCAATTTTATGATGGATGTCCCACCTTGTTTCAAGGGAAGCTGGACAGAGATGAGGTTGAGGGGAAAAGGTGGGAAAGTCAGACTTTCCACAGCTCACTGGCGCCATCTTGTGCTAAGCATCCACTGCCATCTCATGAATTCAAAGGTTAGACGTGGAAATTTTTTGACAATTGTTTTTACAAGGTTTTCCATCATCAAAACGAAGATTTCCCTACATACTGCCCAATTTCTTTAGGGGCCATGCCTGTTTCTGATTTAGCTCAGGGAAAATACAAATGAGATGAAATTTTCTGGAAGTGGTAGGAAGAGCAGAGCAGTCCTATGTGGCTGAGGCTAATCTTTTGCAAAATTACAGCTCAACAAATTTACACTAACTTGATTCACTGATTCAAGGAGAAAATTTTGAAGTTTATGTATGCTGTAGTCTAACCTAAAATAAATACATTCTGATCTTGCTATTTCTGGGAAAGCAGACATTACTGCTGTTCATTTCTATATCCTAACCAAAGCTGCAGGAACCCAAAATGAATTAACTGGCCACTGCAGTCTTGGCCTCTGACACATGTCAGAAAAAGTCAACTTCATAAAGTATTAGCCGGCCAGGGAGATGGCTCAGTAGAATAAGCACTTCCCTAGCAAGCACTAAGGGCCTGAGTTCAATCCCCCGTTCCGCAAAATAAATATTTATTCAGAGACCTGCAATGATTAATCTTGACAAACTCTGATTTATCAGGAGAAAATTTAGAATCAAGAAAAAAATGATCAAAGGTGCTCCTTTTCTGTAAAGGACCACAAACTTAAAAAAAAGTACAACTCCAGAAAAACAAAAACAAAAAAATCCCGGCATCTTCCTGTTATTTTCATCCCATTGCCTTAGGCAATTGGTGAAACATGCTATGAAACAAAATTTAAGTAGCTCACCTGAGAAGGCTAATCTTTCAAACAGTGAGATTCAGATAGCTCAAGCCACCAACAGCCTACACCTGGACAGCCAGTAATGCTGCTTCACAAAATCATAAACATTCAATACCAAGAAGTGATTCTCATCACTGGATTGCATGAGGCTGAAGTGCACTGTGTTGGATAATGGAACACTGTGTAGTAACAGTATTTCAGGACATATTATGTATGTCTGTGAATACAGGTGCTTGATGTTATTAAGCTGACAAGTATATTTTCTTATTTAATCATTAAACTTGGGCTTTGTTATTTTGCAAAATAACACAATAAGTTAAAATGTTTCAAAAAAGTTATGAACTACTGTATTTTATATATGGTCTAAAACAACTTCTCTTCACTCAGTGAAGCCTAGGCAAATATAACCTAAAGGGTGGCATGTATAATCTAAAGGAAGGGTGCTGGGCCTTTATTCTTTACAAGTATTCCCAACCAAACACTATTCATTTTCATTATGGAAATTTATATGAAGAATACATTTGTTATGTACATGAACCAATTCTCCATGATGAATATAATTATATATTACAAATATGTACTAACAAAATTTAAATTAAAAAATGAAATACAATGTTTAGCCACTCCAAAGATGTCATTTCTTCACCCTCTCTGTGCCGCTAAACATAAGAACAGCCACATAAATCAGAAAATTTACCCATTTTATTGATGCATTGCAATTGCTCTACATTTTACCATATTATGTAGAAAATACTGAAAATACAAGCTACTTTGTAAAACCAAAGACAAACATTGAATCCAAAGATAAACTATGTTTTACACAATGGACCCTTTTCCCGTAGTTAGTATTAAATTTTAAATATCTATTTCTTTTGTTAAAATGATTATTTTACATACTCCCTAAGTACATCTGCATTACAAACATAGCTCAGTAATTCTCAGAAACTATCTGTTTCTAGAGGCTTGTTGTAAAAGGAAGCTCACAACCAGAAAAGGGAGAAAGCAAAAATAAGTTTAAATCACACACAATAACTAGCATATCAAATACACTTAATAAAGTAGGAATTCCATTGCAGTATCAAGGATTCAAAGCAGAGATACTAACATTACATACAATGTACATATAATGTACTGCTACATGTAGTGAGATTATTTTTCAAGCTGAATTGAAACCACACATTATATAAAGTTTAGCAACAAACAACAATGTAGACATGCTGCACCATCCATCAGTTTAAAAAAATAAAAACAAAAATAGAAAGTAGGCTGGGGCTCTTCCTGTCACTGAGAGGCAATTTTCATTTTTCCATCCTAAAACAAACCATCTCAATTAGGGATTTCTGCGTAACAATGTGGAGTAAAACACACATTACTGTGCTTGCCTGGACAAAAGCAGTCAAGCTTAGCCCCTCTAGTGGAGGATGATGGATGAGCAATCACAAACATGGCTCAAAATGGACAAAACTGTTTGAAATGAAATTCCTATTCCTGGGGTTGGCACTGCAGCTGAACACTGACAGTGGTATCTACCTCTTGGAGCTATTAAAACTCAAGAGTGCTAAAGTATCCCTGCTGCTGAGGTTGGATGGCTATACTCAACTCTTCCCCATTTCTTCCCTCCACTGCAAGGGTAGAAGTTGGAAATGATCCAAAGAGGACTTAAAAGCTTTAAGCTGCCTTGAGGTCAGGCCACAGTGACCCGAAGCAGCTGCTTACTGCATTCACAGGGCCTATCCCCTTCTACTCTCAGGGCTAGCAACGTTTAGCCCCAGGGACAGAATCAAAAGCCACATCAAGCACATACACATTCAGCAGACAAAGGTGGACTTTTATCTTGGTAAACCTGAAATGTCAATTTACAGACTAAGATTGAAAATGTCTAGGTTATTTTTTATGTCACACATTGCTGGTCAGGTGATTAAGGTATTATCCTTTCCTATGGAGTTAAACTCTTATCTTAAAAGGTATCTACTTGTTGGACTAGGGGAAAGGGTGGGGTTTTGTTTTTCCCTGAATCTTATTTCCTACAAAACAACAAATTTTGTCCCTTGCAGAAGAAAGATAAGGAATAAAAAATGTTTGTACTAAAAACCAGACCTGCATTAAACAAGAAAACCAGAATGTGCTTGGCTAAAAGGAGAGACAAAGATCATACATGCTAACCAAAACATTGTGTCACACTAGTTACAAACTAGACAAACTGCCTGGCTGTCTAATATAGTGTGGAACATACAACTTAATGTAATGATTTTTTAAAATACAGAAAACACAACACATTCCTGGGAAGCTGTATTGAGTACCTGTCCCATCTTGGAAGCCCTTACTCCTTATGCTGAAGAAACTCCAAATACTTTGACAGCTCCTCAGAGTTCAACCTGGTACAGAGCTTGCTGACCAGGCTCCATAAAATCTCCCATCTCCGTTCTGCACCTTCTTGACACCATCTCCATATAGAACCAGTCCTAGAATTATCTCTCCAATATAATTTTCAATTCAGATGGAATGCATCTCTATCTTAGGGCAACCTTCTTCCCCCAAATCCTCTCGGGCAGGAATGTCCTCATCCCCAGTACCTTCTACTTGACCCAGATCTGTGGAGAGCTGAGAGTAACAAGATAATGTCACGGCTTGAAGGGCCCCAAGAATATACAAGTTGTTTTAAAAAAAAGAAAGAAAAAAAAACCTCAAAAGCCTCTATGATTCAATAGGCTTTGGTTTCTTCTTGATATTCTTCACCAGCTAAGAAACCTTTCCATCAGTTTCTCATCACCAGCGACACTACGAAACTCCTCAGAGTATGGGAACATGGTAAGCAATACAACAGGATCTTTGGTATAAACACATCTGTTACATTGTTTTCAGCAAGCAAATATTCCACTAGCAATGTCAACTATTTTCAGGAAGGACTGCTTATGGGAAAAGGAAAAAAAAAATCATTTAAAAAATGATTGCACATACTTTAAAAAAGAAAAATGCATATTTAATATTGGCTTGACTCCTCTCACCTGCTTCCTAAATTCTCACAGAAACAAGGTAGCAATGCACAGTGAGAGCAACATGGGGAAAATGCTTCTGCGAGAACTCAGCTAAGACTCCAAAGTGGAAAGGAGCAGAGCTGGCGAAATAGAAATTCAGCTGCTGTTTTTATTCTTCAACACTGGCAGGGAAAGAGAACAACGCATCTACACAACACAGCTTACTAATCCTGTTCTGATACATCCCAGTGAACAGCTTCAGGGTCCACGGGGGCTTGCAGGTCCATCCTAAGGCAAGCTCACTGTAAACTCTATTAACCACTACATTATCATATAAGGCACTACAATAAGGGAAGGGAAGGAAGAGACACACACTGAACAACTCCTCACCAGACACACCTGTGCAAAACAATTCCAAGGGTCTCCTCTCCTTGCAGGCGATGCCCCTGCTCATTCAGCACTACAGTAATATGCTCTAATATAATTGCAGTTAGTTCACATACATTCCAACAAGAATCAGTTCATTTTGGTTTAAATACAATGGAGACATTAATTTCATCTCCGGGGTAACACTGGAGGATCACATACACACTAAATACACAATTCAAGTGTAATCACTACACATTTGATTACAAATAACATTTTAGGTTAGCAGGAAAAGTTGCTTGTTATATTTTTCTAATCAGTATGTACATATTTAATTATGCAAAATATTAAAACACCACCATTACAAAACTTCTAAAATATTTTAAATTCAGTAATAAACTTTTAAAATATTTTTTTTGCAATTCCTACATGCACTTATTATATAAGTCTTAATAAGAGAGCATTCAGTTTGCTGCTGGCATACAAAGGAAGCTACTTTAAAGTATAAAAGCTATACACAACAACGTTCTTATCTGGTTTCAGATTCTTTAGCTTTCTCCCCAAATAAATCACATAAAACAAAGGGAGAGATGAAGAAAACACAGAGGTGTATTCTTGATATTCATAGTAATCTTTAGGCAAAGTTCACCAATACCAACAACCTGCTGGCAAAGCTCATCAATGCCAGTATTTCATAATAGAAAGAGATTTTGCATATAATAAAACCACTACCACCATACAATAATAACCACTTCAATGGCTTTTCTAATAATAAAATTTAAGTTTAATAAGAAAAAAAAGGATTTCTAAAAAATAATTTATAAAGAAGAATTCATGGCACTTCATTTAAAATGAGTAATTGGTATTTCCATGGTGGGCAAAAAATTCTGACACTGAGTGACCAGAAAATGGTGAGTTATCTTTTTAACACCACTTAGTAATAATCACATAGGCAACATCAATGTGTAACTAGTTTTTAAAAAATTGTCCATTAAATATAATGTAACATGAAAACAAAACTAATATAAATTTACATGTCCCATAAACACAGATAAAATTTTGAGGACAAATGCCTGATAGTAAAATATAGACTTGCATTTGCTGCTTTAAATAAAATAGGTAAATAAACTTTGGGTTTTAAACAAACCAGAAGTACTTCTTTTTCTTTTCTCACTTGTCATCAGATTTTTAATTTTCTATCAGCATTTTTCCTCTGACCAGCAACCACAATAAAAGTTAAATAAAGTGGGCTTCACTTGTTTTCAAAAGCATTTATAGAAATCAAGTTAGAGAGACAAAATATTTTTCAAAGGATAACTTCAGAATGATCTCTCTCTCTTGAAAATGGCAGAAGATGAGCTTCCGAATTCTTCTGAATACCAAAAATGTTGACATTAAAGTAAAAGAATTAAAAAACTGGGCAAACTTTGGGAGACTACAACAATGCAGTCAACACTGAGACAGGCTCCCCAGAGAAAAGCCTTCTGCTCCAGTGGGCCCCTACACAAGTTGCTGGCTAAGGAGTTTAAGAGAGGTAAGGGAGGTGCTCACCATCCACAGCCCATTATTAAGAACTCAGGGCTAGGAGCAGGCAGCCATGAACCCTCTTCCCTCATGTACACCAACTACAAGTAAGAATACTGGCTGATCTTGCTGGGACTCAGTGGGTACCCAGTATAAATTGTTGAGCCTCGAGAAGACCCAATGTAGGACTGGGTAGCAAACTGATGCTGGTACTGAGCAGGGGCCACACTGGCAGAAGAGAGGAGGCTAGGCCCAACACTGACAGGAACCTGATGCACTAGAGCACTAGGGTGAGTGGTGTAGGCTGCAGCATGCCTGGAAGAGCCCTGTGGGGAGAAAAGATGAGCAATGGAGCTGGTGGAGCCCAACGTAGCAGCAGAGGTGGGAGCCGCATACGTATACAGGTGAGGCTGGCCTGGCAGGTGAGCAGGGGCTGGGGCCAGATGTGGATGCCCTGTTGAGTGCAGTGGGCTGCCATGCTGGAAGCTGTAGGGTGCCTGGGAGAGCGGGGCCACAAATGCCTGTTGCCTGCGGGGAGCAGGGTTGCTGCTTCTTTCCTGTGAGGCTGGAGCTGATGATGACTGCTGGCTCTGAAAGGAGGAAAAAGGGAATGAGGACTCCCTAGGTCAATCGAGTTTAGGGCATCAGAAGCCAAGTTAAGAGGGCTCTGATGTGCACCATTTCTGAAGTGCTATGGCACAGAACCTCCAAATTGACAATGAATGGTGTCAGAAACCAGCACCCATCCCTTTGTCTTTTGGTAGAACAGGTCCTCACCCAGTTTGGACTGCAGCACACTGGTATTACATATGACAGTATTAGTTCACCAGGTTATCCACTCTCCAAGTTAACAACTATTAATTCAAGCCATTATGGCATAAGTGATCCTTATTTTTTTTTTCTAACCTTTCTTTCTTGCCATTTTTTTTTTTTCAGTTCTCCACATCTCTCTTGAAATGTGGAGTCTAAAACACTAATGTAATCAAAACTTACATTAGTACTTGTATGTGCTCTCCTCTCTAATGGTCATTATACCCTCACCTTGACACTTTCTCACTACTAGTAGATATCACATTAATGAGAAATGAATGAACACAAACAGAAATGAAGTGATCCTCACTACCCCATGAAATATTCATGGGGTCAGGCAGTAAAGAGACAAATCCCAGACTCTAGCGATGTAGGACTAAAACCAGTTGATTTCAATGCCAAAGAATTTCCTTGTTTTGTGACTCAAGTAATGAAGGCTCAGGTTATGTATGACCTTGATGCAGTGATGGTGAACCTTTTAGAGCTTTCAACTGATATGCAACACACAGTAGTTTTACCACCAAAGGCTTAGGAGATAAAGGAAGAGAATCTGGCCTTGAAGTAAATGGCAGTGCATGGAAATTTCTTTGATCTTTCAGACCCAGGACTGATAGAAAATCTGGAACATGCACCCCTAACACAGAGCAAATGAAGGGACATAGCACATTCGACACAGTCAACAGAACACCAGTTTTTTGACACAGAAGGAACTTAATTTGGCTTTACTCAGCAGTCCAGCCAAAAGCAGAGTTGTCCAAACAGTAATCACAGGGGGAGCCCAAAACAGAAAGCAGTAGCCCCTAGTGCTTACCTGGCTCAGGTTGAGTGGCTGTGCTGTGCCGGTGCCCCCACGCTGAGATCGATACCCTGTGGGGGTGATACAGCATCCAGATGATTGCCCACTCACTGAAGCCACTGGCTTGGTCTTACTGCTTAGGAGACCTAAAATAGGAGCTAGAGTTTAGTATTGCTGATTCTCAGATGGCATCGCATTAGTCCACATTTGTAAGTAATTTGCAAAAGTTAAGTCTCAAGTGTCTCTTACTTTCTCAATCACATCTACATCAGAAGAACAAAAACTGCTATCTTACCATGCAAGATCCTCAAAAGGCTAACCTGAGTAAATATTATCTAATCTCCTGTCATATACAAGAAACCACTAGAAATCTAAACATCATAATCCCTACTCCCAAGGAGCCTCTAATTCAATGTAGGGTGGGATTAAAGTATAGAATGATGGTGTAAAGGCCGGCCAGAGAGCTCAGCAAACTGAAGTGCCTGCTCAGGCACAGTACAATGGCCAGGGTTTGATCCCCAGTCTACCATGCCTGACCCCCAGTATATCATGTTGGCCCTGCTCCTGAGGCAGCTGACTGATACCACAGCTAGATATGGTAGTACACGACTGTAATCCCAGCACTTGGGAGGCTGAAAACAGGAGAATCACTAGAAGTCCAATCTACATAGTGCGACCCTGTAGATCCTGTAGACTCTGTACTAAAAATACATTAAAAAAAAAAGAAAGAAATGGTAATATGAAACTGAAAAAGATACTGATAGTTCTTAGAAAATTTAAATGTCAAAAGACTTTAAAAGACAGCTAGATCTTGTTGGATATGTACTGTCTCCAAATTCTAAAAAATTATGGGATAGCTGAATATAAAATTTTGCTTCCTTCAATGTTCCAAAGGGAAAACTGGTACATTTTACTCAGTGACTTGTGAAACAGCTACATTCTTTGGGCCCAAGAGCAAACAAAAGTCATACTAATTTTATTCAACAGCCAAGCATCAGGAAGTTCTGCCTTGTCTTCAGTGGAATATTTAAATACTAGTGCCAGGCCGGGCGTGGTGGCGCATGCCTGTAATCCCAGTACTTGGGAGGCTGAGACAGGAGGATTGTTGTGAGTTGGAGACCAGCCTGAGCTACAGAGTAAGCTTAAGGCCAGCCTGAAGTGCATAGTGAGACCCTGCCTCACAAAAGACAAAAATAAATAAATAAATACTAGTACCACACTGAGGCATAACAGAATATTTTCACATTAGAGCCTCATTTATGCCTATAGCACTAACATATTTCCAAATAAAACATTTATGCAAGTAAAACACACATGGCTACACTAAAACCAGAAACTTATCTTCTGCTTCCTCTGTGTGACGTTACCATTGGGAGGCAGCTATCTAGACAAGACTTCATTTCTGGAATGCCCTGAGTCTCGGTGAGGCAATGTAAGCAGTGCTCACTATTCTAAGGCAAAGAGGTTACAACAGTTTGCCTTTGCCAAATCTCTTTTTCATTTTGACTTGACAAAAAGAACTCCAGGATGCTCTGGTCCTCACCTTCTTGCAGGCCTACCAACTAGCATCATTAGCACTGGCAAGTTATATAAGTAAAATCCTCTAATGTGATTGGGCTGAAACTGGGGATTTGCTAATTCACCTAGTATTGCTCAACTCATACAACAGCAGAATCGGGGGACTACATATAGTATTTTAACAGAGAAGAAAGGGTGATGGTAATTAGGCTGACATAAAACTAAAAAAAGCATCTGAACAACATAATTTTCAAAAAATCTTTTATAGTTATTTTCAATATTATCAAGCCCAGTTCTCAGCTACATTGCCAATTTCAAATCATGTGTGAGAAATCTGGTTGCTTGCTAATTCTTCCTAATATACAACATAAGTCTTGTCTACTTATTCCCACAAGTTAATGTGTTGGTACCAAGTATAATCTCATCTTTATACTAATCCAAACAAAATGAACATAAAAAGGCAAAACGATGACCTAAAAATCATTTCACATCCCAGGAAACTGACTTCTGAATTAGCTATTTAAGAATATCTATGCCACTAGTCTTGACCACTGATAAAAGTACTGTGTACTATAGCAAAATACGAAGCATAAACACTTCCAAGAAAAATTCAGTTCTAGCTATAAAGATGCTCCTTACCTGAGGCCTGGGTTGCTACAGTGCAGTCACCAAGCTGAGCTTTCAGTGGAGGCACGATGATAGTGCGAGTGCCAGCACCTTCTGCCACAACTCTGCCAGGCCCTTCCAGAAGTGGTCCACTATTGCCCCGGAGAACACTAAGAGTATCAGTGGAATATGGGCTGCTCAAGGAAGAGTCAGAGTCTGGAGAATCATTGACTGTCACATAACTGATGACATTAGACCTTGGCTTCAGGCCAGAGCTGAGGGGAAGAAACATGTAAAAATTCAACTGCCTTTTTAAAGTAGCAGCCTGCAGTGATCTCGCATCCTATCATGGAACCTACGACAGCAGCAGCTAACTCCTAAATGTTTATTATGCATCAGGTGCTATTATTCCCAGGCTCTACACCTCTCCCTGAATCCTAGAGGTACTATTATCCTCATTTTGCAGATGAACAATCTGAGGCATAAGAAATTTAAGAAACTTGTCCAAGGTCCCACAAAGAATGAATGCTAAGACAGGATTCAGATCCAGGACAGAATGACTCCAGAGTTCACACATGTTCAATATTACATTTTAGCCTTTCTCATTAATATTTTTCAAACCCTACTTCTTTTCATATCACTTCTCTAGACTGTAAATCATTCTTTACTGTCTTTAATCAAACTTCTCTCAATATTTTAAGGATCCATTATTAGCTGATTCTTATCTTACAAACTTTAGTTCCCTGTAATTTTATAATAGGCTGGGCCCCAGTTCAAGTACTTATTATGACTACATTCACACATCATTTTCACTACTACAATACTACTTTCTCTCAGTGTAAGTTTACTTTTTATTTTTTCCAAATCAATTCAATGGCCACTTTGAAGATGGTTTTTAGTCTACCATTTTATAAACAGCCCTTCTAAACTAAAAAGCTCTAAAATCCTTTTTAGTTATTCTTAGAGTTAATTTAAATTTCACTTATACATGATTTTGTGAAATTTCCTAAATTACTTTCACGTGTGAATCCCATCTTCTCAGATTAAAAAAAAAAGGGTTATTTTCTCTTTGACATGCCTAACATCAAAGTGAAGAATACCACAGAAAAAAGAAAAATCAAGGCAACTGACCATACACTAAGAGAGAAGTGCGTATCAAAGTCCTTACACTTACCCACTTTCTCTTAGTGAACTGCCCAGCTAAAGACTTTAGCTAAGGTGCTAGGATAAGAGAAATAATCAAGTACTTTAAATTCTTTAGCTTTCAGACAATACAGCAGAGAGGGAAAACGAAACATTCCTAACTTCTTCTAAAGAGGCTTTTTCACTATTTTCCCTGGCGTGATTCCGTCCTGCACATCTGTTCTGTGGAGCAGCACTCATTCACTTCCGTCCGCCTTCTTTCCCACCTAAGTGCGTGCCACCACTCCATGGAAGATTCGACGGATATGGATGGACATGAGCCCCAGAACTATCTCTTCGGTTGTGAACTAAAGGCTGACAAAGATTACAAATTTAAGGTGGATAACGATGAAAATGAGCACCAGTTGTCATTAAGAACGGTCAGCTTAGGGGCTGGTGCAAAGGATGAATTGCACATTGTTGAAGCAGAGGCTATGGATTATGAAGGCAGTCCAATTAAAGTAACGCTGGAAACTTTGAAAATCTCTGTATAGCCAACTGTTTCCCTTGGGGGCTTTGAAATTACACCACCTGTTGTCTTAAGGTTGAAGTGTGGTTCAGGGCCTGTGCATATTAGTGGACAGCATTTAGTAGCTGTGGAAGATGCAGAGTCGGAAGAGGAAGAAGATGTAAAACTCCTGAGTATATCTGGAAAGCGATCTGCCCCTGGAGGTGGCAGCAAGGTTCCACAGAAAAAAGTAAAACTCGCTGCTCATGAAGACGACAAGGACAATGAGGACAAGGATGATGACGATGATGACGATGATGATTTTGATGAAGAAACTGAAGAGAAAGCTCTAGTGAAGAAATCAATACAAGATACTCCAGCTAAAAATGCACAAAAATCAAACCAGAATGGAAAAGACTCAAAACCATCAACGCCAAGATCAAAAGGGCAGGAATCCTTCAAGAAACAGGAAAAGACTCCTAAAACACCAGAAGAACCTAGTTCTGTAGAAGAAATTAAAGCAAAAATGCAAGTATAGAAAAAGCACACTGAACAGTCCTGGGCACTACTGATAAATTAAGCCCAAAGATGGGGAGAAATGGAAAGGAGAGACAAATAATAGTCCATACTGAGTATCATCAACAATCCAGACTGAAGTCTTCTATTTTAATCTCAATCCCCTTTCCAGATTTGCCACTCACCCTCCTCCAGGCTGGAAGGCATCTTTTTCTTAAAGCACTTTTTTCCTTTAACTGCTGTGATTCAGCAAACCATATCTATTGCTATTATTTGTGCATATATGGCTCATTTCATTTTAATTACCTCTGTATTACTAGCTACTCAATAAATATTTTGAAAAAAAAGAGGCTTTTTCAGAATAAGAAATTGCATAATTTTAAGTAATCCCTTATCACTCATTTCAGTTGGTAATTGTTCATAAGCTTCTATTACGTTGTTTTCAGACTATAAAGCTTCTTAAAGGCTGGCATCATGCTTGTAGTATAATGTGTGTTCAAGGCAGTGCAGATCATCAACATGCTATAAAGCTCTTAACCCACCTAATAAGTAGGTATAGAAAACTTGACAAAGCTCAATTATGGAAATACAGATATTTTAGCTGATTCATCCAAGGCCAAACTAAGCTGTTTTCTGAAAGCCAAGAGCTTAAACAAAACAAAATCCCCCAAAACCAAAAACCATTCACCTATCTTACCTACTAGGCTTAAATTTATTGTCCTCTTCTTCATCAGTGTCACTTCGGATAGTGATGACACTCACAGGAGGGCTGGGAGTGTCTGGAATGATGATTGGCTGATGCTGATCTTGGACAGGGACTAGAGAATTATAAGATGTGGTGCGGAGAGGACTGCTCCCAACCACAGAATAGACTTGGGAAGGCAAAACATCCAAAGAGGATCTGTAGGAAAAGTTCACAACAAATGGATCAGTCCTTGGTTGGCCTCCTGAACTGCAAGTCATTCCCCTTAGACTGCTTTCCAACTTTTTATCTCAACATTTAGCTAATATACTTACCAAAAGTTTTAATGAAAAATTAACTACTCTGGCAAGACAAAAAGAAACTTATTTTTGTGAGGGTTAATCCTGAGGTTAAATTTCACTATATAAAAGGGGCAGAAAAATAAAAAAAATTATGAAGGCAGCATGCATTCAAAGCAAAGAAAAAGGAGGATCATGACAGGACACTCCTGTTAAGCACACCCCAATGAAAAGGTTAGCTTCTGTTCAATCTAGCAGCTACATGTTGCTTCAAACTAAAAATGCCCATGCCACAATTCTGCAAATGCTGGGCAACATTTCTGTCAAACTGACACAGCTTTAACCATCAGCTCTAACACAGACTTACTTGGAAGAGACTGGAACAGACTGTTTATTCTTCTTTGAAGGAAGGGAAGTGGATTGCTGTTGTCTTACAACATGGGCAACACCAACATTCAGGGGCTGGGCAGTGGTCAGTGTCACGTGGTTAGTCAGCAAGGATGGCTGTTGCATGATAGTGCTGTACTGGTTGCCATGAGAGTGGGCATTCCTGTACCAATAGGAAGCAACACAGAGTGAAGTTCAAAATAGTGGAAATAGGTATTAAAAGCAATTTGGGCATTTTATATTTAAAGCCAGGTACTTTAAAAATACCTGACTTTAAAAATAAAATGCCCAAATTGCAAGGTTTTATTTAGCATTTTACTATGTCATTTTTTATCACTAAAGACCTTTTTGGGCCAGAGAGATAGCTCAGCAGTCTAAGCGCCTGCCTGGCAAGGGCAAGGACCTGGGTTCTATTCCCTGTACCACATGCCATACTCTCCCTCTACTCCCCACAGATACACTGAAACTAGGCATGGTGGCACATGCCTGTAATCTCAGCGCTGGGGAGGCTGAGACAGGAGAACTTTCTTTAAACATGGAGTAAATGAGTGGGTGTGGTAGTAACACCTATAATCCCAGCTCTCAGGGAGACTGAGGCAGGAGGATAGTTGAGAGTTCAAGATTAGCCTGGGCTACCAAATAAACTCAAGGGCAGCCTGAACTCTACAGTAAGACCCTGTCTCAAAAAGACTAAATAAATAAATAAGGAATGAATAATCCTGACATTAGAATGTTTTTCTATATTTGAAGTCATCTTATAATTCCATCTCATACTCTAAAATGAATTGCTTTCTTACGGAATGTCAAATAGAGTTAAATTTTCCTTTGTATATTTCCTAGTCTCTTCACCCATTAAATAAATGCTCCTACTTTAAAGGATCTGCCCTTGAAAATCTCAGAGGAAAAGAAGGCACTTGCCTCCAGTCTGCTAGTTGCTGGCCACTTCCCATGGCCTCTGGAATCACTGCAGTGGGCTGGACAGAGTTGTGTAGCGCTACCCCAGGCAATTGCTGCCAAGTTGAAGGCAGGAGAATTTGCTGAGTTCCTCCAGGCCAAGCTTGCTGTAAGGAAACACAGAGAAAAAGATCCAGATTTGACTCACTCTCAACTTTTCTTCTGTTTTTTAGAGAAAGAAAAATTTGTATCTTAAAAAAAAAAGTGTGTAGATTGTTAACTTGCAGAGATCAAAAAGGTGCATGGCTAGTACTACAAGTCTTATGAAAGACAAAGAGAATATACTACTTTCTGTTGGCTACATCCATATTCTGGCCACTGGGGTACTACAAAATAAGGTTCCCTGCAGTTAGGAGTTTCTACTACACGATGGACCAAAAAAAAAAAAAAAAAAAAAAAAGGAGCCTGAAAAGTTCAGAGGTAAGCTCACATTAAGTTTCGGTGATAACATTTTTGTGAAAATTGTAAAACATATATTCCTAGAAAGTTAAGCAGATACCTTCAGTTAAACATCTGAAATTCTAAAGTTTGAGTGCCAATCAGATAAGACATCAGGTTAACTCAAACTTTAAGACAGGGCAGAATTACTCCCTTTTTAAAAAGGGCAGCAGTTCTCAGAAAATGGAGCCAGATGAAGATGACTGAAGGTCAAATCCTTTGACAAGCAAATTTCTGCCAAGAAAAGTAAGTTAAAGCCATCATTTGTAGCCATATGATAGAATTAAAATCAAGCAATAAATAAAATATCTAAGAAATATATGCAGAAAGTATATTATTTTAATAGGTACCTAAAACATTTCTTTTAATAGTTATAGAAACATACTTCAATATAAAAACTATCACTGTGAAAAAATACAGTTTTAGCAAGCTATGTCACTTGCAATAGAGCAACAAATGTTTTCCATACTTCAAGAAATTGTGGCATTTTCTGAATAAAAGGAAACAGATTTGGAAGTTTCCTTAAACTTGAATTCTGCAAGTACAATTACCTACAATTCTTGGGTACATATGGTTCTGTTTTATGAATTTCAAACTGTAAGGCCACAAACAGTTTTCTATATTTCTGCAAGGAACAGATCTACTTGTCACAGACACTGGTTGCAAACAAGAAGGCTTCAAAGCAGATAAACTGCAAACACGCCTGCTACCATACACAGAATTTAAACCAAAACAAAGCAAAACAGAAAATAAGAAAAGTATGTTAAGTCACACCATGCGTCTTTCCATAAGCCAACACCTGCACAAGACAAAGCATGTAGTTTAATATAAAGCAAGAAATAACATTCCAGCGCGAGGCAGAAATCTGGCGTTCCAAGCGACGAACTGTTTTGACAGAGGAAGAACAAAAATATGCAAAGCTTAGCAAATAGCTAGAGCAAACTCAACAGAAGCAGCAAAGAAGTGTCAACTAACACCCCCAATCTCACAACTACAGGTGTGAGCAAGTAGCCTGGGTCAACCAAGCTAGGTCTGACACCCTTGCTCTTGGGTTTTATGCTTATGAAGAAATTAATCTGGCAGTGATAAAGACTTTCAAACTGAAAACAAAACAAGTTCCAGCCAAGTATGTTTCTAGAAATGTTTCATTCACGTGAGTACATGAGAAACAACAAAAGAAATGTAATGCTACTTTGAAAAATAGAAAAATATCAGAATTCAACATTATCTATTAAGTTTTTAAAGTGCTTACCTAATTTTAAATTTCAAATAATAAAATGCTAGATCTTGTTAAAAAAAAGATTCTAACGTCTCCCAACAACAACAACAACAACAAAAACATTCAAAAACCCTGAAGGTTAATAATGAAATACACTCAGATTCCTGGGAGTTTTTCCTCTACACCTCATACCACTACAACTGCAGCTATATTTACTGTCTTTAATAGCAAAGACATTGTATTTACAGTTTGTAACACATATTTTATATTTGTATTTAAGACCTATTTGCAAAATAATTCATTTATCCAAAAACGACTAAAAATGAGTTTACCTTTAATTTCAATCTACAATATGATCTATAAGTACATTTTAAAGGGAATGTTTTTTTAAAAAATCAGAGGCTATTACTGATAATGAGTGTCAAAAAGAGCTATATTCATATATTCACAGAAGGTAGGTTAATGTTAACTTGGAAAGTAACATATTAAGAGTATCTTAAGCATTTCCACAGAAGCAAAAGTTTTAGCAGCTTAAAACAGCAAAAAGAGAAAAGAAAGGAAAGCTAACTTTCCAAGGAGATCAAATTTTGGCCATCCAGGTACCTGCAGCACAGTCAAGCTCAAGGCTATTTCCTTCATTCTTAAGGGTGGGAGAGTAAAAGGGCAGAAAAGAGGTAACTGTTAAAGCTCTTCTGAGGCTACTCCAAGAGCATTTACCACACTAGCCTGGCAAAAAAGAATACAAATGGCTCAGAGCCACACTGACCATCAGACAGGGCTTCAGCCAATGTTGGGGAGGAAAACAATGAGACAGGAAAGACACAGCAAGAACACAGCCAAGAGATGGCACATGCTTCCATGCCCTCTGCAAAGACCAAGGTAAAAAAAATGGTTTGGAAAAAAAGAAAACAGAACAAAACAAACAGGAAAAAATAAAAAAGAAAGAAACCAAAGAAACTCTGTTAGTAACACAATCAAGTGAGGGAATTACCAGTACAGCAGCAGTCTGTTCAACCAGCGCCGGCCGGCCGGCTGCGCAGCTCAGAGTAAAGGGCACCGCATACTGCGGAGTGATGGTGGCTACTTGAGGGTGGAGAGTTGCTACCATTAGTGGTGTACAGCTTCCCTGAAACGTAGATTAGGCAGATGAGCGAAACAAACATCAAGGCAGGTTATATGGATTCAGAAGGGTTCTCATTCCCCAAGTTATTATGGATAATAAAGTAATTGCACCTAAAATGCACATACCAACACAAAACTTTCCCCTTTACTCTGCACAGCACTGGCCCACTAGGTTAAATGCCAATGGACTAAAGCAAAAAGTATAGAAATCTTTCTTAGGCCCGATTCAGGGGATCAGTTCTATAAAATAAATACATTTATTAAGAATTCTTTCTTCTCACAAAATAGTGTTTTGTGATTTCTAAATTTATGTCACAGGTCAAAAACATTTACATACCAAACTTAAAATGTAATCTTTTTTTTGTAGTGAGAATTGAACTCAGGACCTAGTGCTTGCCAGGTAGATGCTGTACTGCTGAGCTATATCTCCAGGCCCTAGTTTTTTACTATATAAATATTTCATGATTTTCTTCATCACTTTCATTTCATATTTCATGAGAAGTACAATATTTTAAAGATTTTGTTCAATCCCTGGTTGAAAAAAAAAGATTTCAGTCTGGCTAACCACAAAGAATGAGGGAATGAAATACTTAAAGATACATCCTGATGTAATTTAATTTAGCCTCTCAACTGTGATCAAATTCTTTAAGCAAAAGGGACAAGAATGAAACCTTGTTTGTTTGTATTTTCGGACAGGGTCCATATCCATTCTCACAGGGAATCCAGAGTGCTTTGTTGTTGTTTGCAGACCAGCTGGTTAAAACAGCACCACAATTAAATGGCTTTTCTGAATCTGAAGAGTATTGTGGGGTCTCACTATATAGATTAGACTGTAGTGATCCTGATCTGCCTGTGTTTAGCCTCCCAAGAGCTGGGATTACAGGCAAGGGCCACCATGCCCAGTCTCAATTGCTGTTTGGGGGCAGGGCTGGCATGGCACACCAGGGATCCAACCCTGGCTACTCTAACTGCTAAGAAGGTGCTTTAATCTGTTGATCTGGCTGGCCTAAAACCTTGTTTCTTTACAACATTTTTTAACTGGGTGCAGAGGCACAAGCCTGTAATCTTAGCCCTTTGAAAGGGTGTGGCACGAGGGATGTGAATTCCAACCCAGCCTGGGCAACTTAGTGACCTACAGAAATGTAGGCAAAATAATTTTTTAAAAAGGGTTGGGATGAAGCTCAGTGTAACAGCTTTGATTCAATCCCCAGCATCATGTATATAAACATAAGCTTACACACACACACACATCCTACCCCAGCATCATGTCACACACACACACACACACACTACCCCAGCATCATGTATATAAACATAAACTTACACACACACACTTGCATCTTGAAGATATTGGAGGGGCATGCCTCACTCCACAAAGTAAACTTACTCACATGATCATTTCTCAGTGTCTGAACATTTTAGCCTTTAGGTCTAAGGAAGACACTGGCAGAGTTGTAATAAGGTTAGGAATGAGTGTGAGTGAATTATCCAATTACAGATGTTTCATTTTAAGATCACTGAATCATGACCGAGAAAGATCTTATATTCAAAGCAAATACCACTTTCTAGAAGAAAGTATCTTTCTCAACAGAGCTTCAGCACCACTGTGCACCTCCATGGTGCCAGGTTTTACCTGCGTAAGGACTCCTGACTGGATCTGGAGGGGCTGAGCAGCTGGTGCCTGGGGTACAATGGGCACAGCATTATCCATTCTCACAGGGAATCCAGAGTGCTTTGTTGTTGCTTGCAGACCAGCTGGTTAAAACAGCACCACAATTAAATGGCTTTTCTGAATCTGAAGAGTATTGTGGTTTATTTTTAGCTTTTCACATTCAAGTTTCACATTAAGTTCTAAACACTTAAGTCAGGCCATCTTGCTCCATCCCGCCCGCCCC
>PVKA01023972.1:0-34909 GCA_004027165.1 Ctenomys sociabilis
TGTTCATTGTCCTTTGAACACAGCCCTGCATCAGGCTTCAGATGTATGATTACTTCCGCCATCCAACGCTGCTTGGAGTCCCTGTCTTGCTCCTTTTCCTTGGGGAACAAGGAAGCCACACTGTTCCCACTCTGGGTGCCGAGGCCTCATGCAAAGGCCTGGGAAGGTGATCCTCCCACAGGGACCTTTAGGAGGTGACTGGAGGTGACACAAGGTGACCCCATGAGAGGCCGCTTGAGACAAGTCCCCATCCTCACTCTGCTCAGCCCCTCTCTGAAGGCTTCCCCTTTACCAGAACCAAAGATGCGAGACAAGTGCACTCCTGGGCTGGTCTCCAGGGACAGAGGCAGGTGGACAAGGGAGAGCAGACCCAGAGCACAAAGGTGATACAATGTAGGACAATACACAGTTAGCAAAACAAGTGGGTTGTGAGAAAGATCCTGACATGATGCCCTTTCTAAAATGAATACCGGGCAGTGTTACCAATGCACTGCAAACCTGCAGCAGTGTTGTACTTGGTGCATTTGCTACGTTGAATAGAATGAATATTACAAAAATAAAATAAGGATTCCCACAAGGAGGACACCAAGGATGTGTGCGCAGAGGACTGACCACGTGGCTGCAGCGGGAAGAACGTACCCATGTGCAGGCCAGTGAGCAACGACCTTGTCAACAACTTGACCTTGGAATTTTAGTCTGTCCCAGACCTGCGGGACAACGAGTTTCAGCTCAATACAACTCTACCCATCAAAATTTTAAAATTTCTGTTTCTTCTTGGGCATGAGATGAAGAAATAGCCAGGTGTGTAGCACCTGACTATAACTCCAGCACTCAAGAGACTGAGGCAGGAGGATTACTGAGAGTTTGAAGCCAGCCTGGGCTATGCAGTGAGCTCAAGGCCAGCCTGAACTGCCTAGTGAGACTCTGTTTCAAAGTTGGGGAGGTCCCTCTGCAGGCATAGTCACTATAAGTGACTTCTGAGGTCCCTCTCCCAGTCCCCAGGAGCCTGTGCCTTCTGTGCCCATCAGCTGACCTCCGTGTCCTGCTCTTGTTCCCTGAGGACCTTCCAGCCCCTCCTCCCACCCTTCCATTCATTTGCTCCTTTTCCGCATCTTTGTCTCTGCCTCATCTGACCTCCTGAACCCTGGATCCTGGGCCCTCCTCATATCATTAGCCACCAACTCACACCATCTTTACCTTTGCCCACAGGCCTGACACACCTCTAGCTGCCAAGAAAGCCACCTTGTCTCTCACTGGGCTGCTGAGAAAATGTAACTCTGCAGCTGACAGCAACTAACTGGCGACAGCCTTTAACTTACATTGGGTCTATTCCATTATAATGTGCAGCTTGATTTATACTTTTTTTTTGGTGGAACTGGGGATTGAACTCAGGCCTTTGTGCTTGCCAGGGAAGCACTTATTCCACTGAGCCATCTCCCCAGCCCCTGATTTATACTTTTCTTAATGCCTTCTCATCCTCTTGTTTCCCATATTTACAAACATTCTCCTCCTTCAATTAATATGTTTTCTAAGATAGGTGCTCACTATGTCTTCTAAGCCGGCCTGGAATTCATTATTATGTAGCCCAGGCTGGCCTTGAATTCATGGAAATCCTCCTGCCCCAGCCTCCCAAGTGCTGGGGTTACACAAGCACTTACACAAGTGCCACACCTAGGTATCTATCTCTCTTTTATCTTTTGTATCCCATGGAAAACACTGGACTCAGGAGGCTGAGGCAGGAGTTCAGGAGGCTGAAGCAGGAGGATTGTTGTGAGTTCCAGACCATCCTGAGCTACAAAGTGAGCTTAAGGCCAGTCTGAAGGCACAGTGAGACCCTGTCTCAAAAAGACAAAAAAAAAAAAAAAAAAAAAAAAAAAAAAAAAAAAAAAAAAAAAAAAAAAAAAAAAAAAAAAAAAAAAAAAAAAAGGAAAGAAAACATTGGAGCTACAAATAAGAACTGAGTTCCTCCACCTTTCTTCCAGTATCATGGAGAACCTGCTCTTCCCTGAGTCCAAGCTTTTTCCCTCTTTCTATGCTTCCAGCCTCTTTCACCCTCCTCAGCCCATCAGCTCTTTCTTTCCCTTCCCTGTATCTTTAATCCCTCCCTTTCACCTTGTTTCTGCCCGCTAGCACTTACCAAGATCCTGCCATCCTGAATCTTAAGAGTGGATGCTAGGATGTTCCACTGTGGCGCCCCCTTCTGGACCAAAGCTTCCAGAGCCAGGTTATTGACTGCTCACAGTCCAGCCCCTTGTGGGAATGGCCAGGCCAGCCAGTGAGTGATGTCTGTCTGATGGGACTCTGTAAGGGCGCCTAGGATTTCTCCTAATTGGGCACGGTATAACACACACATGCAGAATGACCATCATAAGAGGAGCCTTCTCCCCTCCCAGAGCCCAAGGCATTGGTTGGGAGCATTGCTCAATGGGGGTGTGAAGCTCTGAGCTCAGTCTTCAGGAAAAAATGAACAAACAAACAAACAAACAAAAAAAAAAACAAGAAGAAAGGAGACCATGTGTAAGAGATGTGTCATTTGGGGCCACAGGGGAGGATGAGGCACAGACCCCTCAGCATGATTTCCACTGGAAATGCAATGGGCTTTGGGTGTGGGCCACATTCTGAGTTTGGTTCCTATCCTTACAATGATTAGAGCAGGTCAATAGAGCACGATGCCCAATACAGAGGGTGAGTGGGAGGCACAGGCTTTAAATTGGTCGTCTTTTTTTTTTTTTTTTCCTTTGGCAGAACCGGGGATTGAACTCAGACCCTTGCGCTTGCCAGGGAAACACTTATTCTACTGAGCCATCTCCCCAGCCCCTAAATTGGTGGCCTTAAACATGAAAGCTGTGCTTACTGAGGAGTCATATGCCTTCTCTAAGAATTAACCAATCTGGGCGGGGCAGGCACTCCAAGATCACTAAGGCCTCCATGTCAAAGCATAAAGAAAATACATAAAACAAAAGACATGATCCAACATGGTGGAGCCTAGCACTCCGTGCCCCGATCAGGGGACAGCTCTGAAGGGCCATCCAGGCACCAAGGAGCTCTGCAGAGTCCTCAGCATCTCTGGAGGCCAGCTCCTCCACTGGCTCCTTTTACCTTCCCCGAGACTCCCTCCCTTAGCCTTTGTTTCCCAGGGAACCTGTGTAGGTTGTCTTGTGCCTTCACAGTCCCATTAACCCGTATCCCATCTCTCCTCACAACCAAGACTGGGCAATAGGGCGAGGGATTCTCCCAGAGAGAGAGAGACACTCCCAATATGGTGACCTGGTCAGTCCACAAGCCAGCAATAAAAGTGCAACTTTTGACCTCTCATTTGAATCTGGTGTTGTTCATAGATCCAATCAGAAGAGGCTCTCAGGCCAGGCGTGATGGTGCATGACTGTAATCCCAGCACAGGGGAGGCTGAGGCAGGAGGATTGTTGTGAGTTCAAGACCAGCCTGAGCTCAAAGTGAGCTTAAGACCAGCCTGAACTGCATAATGAGACCTTGTCTCAAAAAAGACAAAAAAAAAAAAAAAAAAAAAAAAAAAAAAAAAAAAAAAAAGAGGCTCTCATCCATGCTTCATTTGCATGTGGGTACAACCAATCAAAAGACAGTGTTCCTTTTTTTTGGTCAGAACCGGGGATTGAACTCAGGCTTGCCAGCTTCTCCCCAGCTCCCCCTTTAGTATACTTTAAAGGAAAAAAAAAAATAACTTACCAAGTCAAGAGTACCCTAATCTCTCAGGACTAAGGCAGATTAGGGTATGGCTAATTGAGTAGGCAAGTGGGTGTGACCCAGGTCAATCAGGAGACCCAGAAGACACGCCCAAGTCCTGCACCTGGAACCAATCAGAAAGTGCAGGGCTAGGTATATAGCTCAGTGGCACGTGGCAAGAAATCAAGCAGGGGGGCTGCGGAGATAGCTCAGCTGCCTAAGCACCTGCCTGGTCAGCACAAGGATCCGAGTTCGGTCCCAGTAATCCTAGGGCTGGGGGGGGGGGTGAGACAGGAAGAGCACTACAAATCTGAGCTGTGTAGCAAAACCCTGTAACAAATAAATAAAATTTTACACAATCAAGCAGGGTTTTGGTAGGAGGGCCTAGATTGAGGAGTGGGAGATACCAAGGACAGCCACCACTGATTAAGCTCTTGGCCACTGTGTGCTTTTCCATGGTGGTCTGCTCTCTTCCTGCAGAGTGCACTTCTTTTTCTACTTTCAGTTGACTCGTACTCACTCTGCAGGGAAATTTTCTTTTGTCAATCTTTAATAAATGTCCAGGTGTGGTGACGTACACCTCTAAACCCAGTACTCAGGAGGCTGAGGCAGAAGGATAGACGAGAATCCGAGGCCAGCTTTGGCTCCATAGTAAGTTCAAAGCTAGCTTGAACTACATGGCAAGACCCTGTCTCAAAAAGGAAGAGAAAGCCTGCTACCTTTTGCATTTGTTTTGTATAATTCATTGTTCAGGACAAAAAGAGCCTAGAAAGAATATCTAGAAAGAGTGCCCAGCAGCCCCAAACCTGGGAATGATAGCATCCAGCAGCCCCCACCCCAGGGATTGGCCTCACACCCAGCCTTCCCGATGACTAATGACGGGGACCGCAGGACCCCACCCCAGGCTCCCCCCAGTACGCAGACTGAAGTGTTCTTTTCAAAAGCCCTTGTCAGTTAACTCCACCAGTCTCATTCCTGCTTTTCAGCTTCTTCTCTTTTTTCTTTTGTTTGAGAGGTGGGGGTTGAGACCGTCTTGCTCTGTATAGCTCAGCCTGGCCTGGGACTCCTGGCAATCTTCCTCCAGGGTGCTGGGATTGCAGGCGTGCCCCATGACCCCCAGCTTGCTGCCCCGCCCTTGTGTTTCTGTCCACCAGCCATTGTGCAGCGGTTGCCGCTCTCCATCCCACCCCAGGTCTTTGCACAGGTGCCCTGTCCTCTGGAGGAGCTGTCTGCAGCCCACAGCCCCTTCCCTGACCTGCCTGGCCCTTCTCCTTTCAGTCTGCTCTCCCAAGTCATTTCTCTAGCAAGCTTGTCTTGACCTCTGTACTTATCAAGACCAAAATCAAGCCTGCCTGGCAAGGCAAGCACAGGGTCCTGAGTTCAATCCCTACTCAGAGAGAGAAAGAGAGAGAGAGAGAGAGAGAGAGAGAGAGAGAGACAGAGAGAGAGAGACAGAGAGAGAGAGACAGAGAGAGAGAGAGAGAGACAGAGAGAGAGAGAATGAAACAAGGAGAATCAAGACAGTGCCCTGCAGTTGCCTGGGGGACTTCACCTGCCCTGATTTCTGGGTTCTGAGAGCCTGAGGACAAGAAGGGGCTTTCACCACTGCACCTGGAGTGACCAGTAGGACCTGGCCCAGGGCAGCCTAGTGAAGTGGAGAAAAGTGGTGGACACAGAAAGATCTCTGAAGACAGAGAAGTGGAGAAGCAGCCACAGCCCGCTCAAGCAGTGGCCCGCCTCTGGCCCTGCAGACTAGCACCTCGGCCCCTCCCCAGATCTCTGGACCCACCCTAGCACGAGCCCTTCAGGGAAGTCACCTGACCTCTTCCCAGGCTCCCAGCTGGTTGTGGGGGGTGGAGTCATGTGACTGCTTAGGCATGCATGACAGGCTCCCTGGAGTGTTGCTTTGGGGTGACCTTGCATCAAGAGGGGCCTGCTCTGTGCTAGCAAGTGAGGGGGAGCTGACCCCAGCCCTAGGAGGGGCAAGAGGGAAAGCCAGGATAGAGGCGGGGCCCCCCACGCAGTGACTTGGCCCGGATTTCAGAGCCTGGGTTATGTAACAGCTGAGGAGAACTGGGCTCCCCTGTCACCCACACCTTTTCCCTTTCTGTGGAGCATTTCACAACCGCAGCTGCCTCTCAGAGCAGGGCTATTTTGGGAGCTGTTTTCATTTGACCTATATTAAGCGCAGTCACAAGGCAGAGGCGAGGTGCGCGTGCAGGGTGGCCTGCTGGCTCCTGGAGCCTGTTTTAGATATTCGGGTGAGCCAGAGGTGAGAGCTCTGGGGTGGAAACTGAGTAGCCCAGGCCTCTCTCACAGGAGCATGTAGTGATCCCAGAAAGCCCCTCACTTGAGGGCCCCTCTTTCAGTAGGGAAGACCCAGATCTCCAACCTATTGACAAGTCTGATTCTCCTGCTCCACTGAAAGACAACAGGAGTAACCACTGCACAGGTCAGGGAGGGTCGTCCATTCCCTCAAGGCCTGGAAGCTACATGTCCTGGCCAGGTTGAGGCCTGAGCCTGTGGAAGGGAGTCAGCAGTTTCATTGGTATGGCTTCTGGCCTCTCCCCTGGGAACTCCCTTTCCTAGCTCATCATTAAACCCGGTGACCAGCAGGGGGAGATAAAGGGCTGCTGGGAGCGCCCCTGCCGGGCCGTAGCTTTGAGGGCCTGGAGATAGACAAGTTGCGGAAGTGGTTCCCAGTCTCAGCAGCCCCTTTTGCCTCTGCAGTGGCAGCACCTGGCTTCTGTCCCCTGAGCCTGTTTCTGTTGTCTCCCTGAAGGTAACCAGATTGCGTCCCACGGTCCTAAGATCTTTCCCCAAGCTGCTGACCCCAAAACCTACATCTCCAGCACCTCTTCTCTCCTGAGAGTCAAGCCCTTGTGTCCTGCTGTCCCACAGATACTACCTTCAGAACTCCTAACGCGGCCTTACCTGCCGTCTCCACACCTAAATGGGCAGGCCACCCAGGACGCTGCTGTGGGCCAGCACCTTCTGCGGGTCTGCTCTTTCTGGACCTCTACACCTGCCAGACAAGACTGCAGGCCCTGGGGCTGGGCTTGAGTTAGGGTTAGATTAAGAGGCCCAGACTGGCCTGTGGCCAAATGGACCACGTGACAGCCCTCTCGCCTAGTAGAGGAGGCGAAGTGACTCTCTCTCTGGTTGCTGGTGTAGGGGGTGGGTTTCCTATGGTGCAGTGACAGGCTGAAGTGGCCAGGAAGAGGGGACAGTGGGGCTTGAGCTGAGTGCAGAGGTGGAAAGAGAACAGAAGCACTGGAACTTGCTACCTGGAGAGAAGCAGACTTCGCCTGGAGGAGAGATGGGAAGGGCCTTCTCAGGACACGGCTGGAGGTGGGGCAGGCAAGCCGCAGTTGGCCTCCTGGTCTGCAGAGTTGCTCTTTGTGGTCTCCATTACGTAGGTAGACTGTGATCCAAAAATATTAGCAGGAAATCCCAGAAATAAACAACTCATAAGTTTTAAGCTTTTTCCTGTTGTGAGTAGGATGGTGAAATCCTGCCTTGGCCTGCCCAGGAGGGGTACTCTCTCTCTCTGTCTGGCATGTCCCCAACACCTAGGTTATCCCAGGGACCATCTCGCCCTGAAGTGCGTGTGCTCAAGGTACCCACTTCACCTCATTACTGCTCCGAAGCAGTGGCACACGCTTGTCCAAGGAGCTGGTACATGGGCGCCTACCGGGCAGTGGCCGTTTACAGCCCTCTGCCTCTCCCCTGCCTCAGGTCTCCTTCCTAGCTCACAGAGTCTACCTCCTTCTTCCTGCCACCCCTGCTTTATTTTGCCCTTTAAGTTACTTATATTGTAGATT
The DNA here is from genome assembly GCA_004027165.1 of Ctenomys sociabilis. Classification (NCBI taxonomy): domain Eukaryota; kingdom Metazoa; phylum Chordata; class Mammalia; order Rodentia; family Ctenomyidae; genus Ctenomys; species Ctenomys sociabilis. The sequence continues at coordinate 7,524 of PVKA01023972.1, forward strand.
TCTCATGTAGGAGAAACCACACCATACTGAACCTTTTGTGTCTGAGTTCATCCAGTGTTACAGTCTTGTGGTCCATCTGTTTGCCTAAAAAAATCAATCAAATTTGTCCTTCTTGGGGGCCAGGGAGATGGCTCAGTAGAATAAGCGCTTCCCTGGCAAGCACAAAGGTCTGAGTTCAATCCCCAGTTCCACAAAAAAAGGTCCTTCTTTATGGCTGAGTAATACTCCACTGTGTGTAAATACCATATGTTCTTTATCCATTCACCTGTTTATGGGCCTGTAAGCAGCAGATAATTTAGATATTATAAGTTGTGCTGTTATAAGCGTGAGTGTGCATGTACTGCTGTAGTATGATGGCTAACTCTCCGTGGAAGATACTCTAAATCTATGGTTCTTCTTGTGTCTGAATTTTTCTTTAATAATTGAGGAGATAGTGGTAAATGACCAGATGCCCTGCATGTGTGCGCACACACTCATGCCTGCGTACTTGCGCACACACTCATGCCTGCGTAGTTGTGCACACTGTCTATCTTTCGAATATCATCACATACAACGTAAAGCTGTCCCCATCCCCGGGCACTGCACTTTGTTCCCCTCTCCCGGGGCCATCAGTGTGATGAGTTTCCTGTGCCTGAATTCCTCCTGACCTCAGATTCTTTCCTTAGGTCTTGTTATTAGAATTTTCTTGGATCAAAGTGAATGAATATTTTGGTGCCTCTTAATATAATTATAATACATGGAGGGGAAGAGGAAAAACTCCCCAATGCTGGGACAACAGATTGCCAGGAGGAAAGAAGACCTCTTTGCGTGGACATGGAAGCCAACAAAAGAAGTAGCTGGTTTGGCTGGGAAGATAGCTCAGTGGTCAAAGTGCCTGTCTGGCAAGCACAAGGACCAGAGTTCAATCTTCAATATTGCATGCTGTGACAACCCTGTCCCAGACCTGTGGAGCTGACCACTGAAACCAGGTGTGGTGGCCCAGGCCAGTAATCCCAGTGCAGGGGGAGGCTGAGACAGGAAGATCACTGCAAGTCCGAGCTACATAGTGAGACCCTATACCAAATGTATAAAATTTAAAAAGAAAAAAAAGTAGCTGGTTCATGGAATGGCTAAAGGCTTAAATAATCTTTATAAGAACTCTGAGATTCTGAATAGGTATCTCTATACAGCATCTAATTATTTTCCAGATAAAAAGGTGTATTTCCCTCAACCAAAGGGAGTTGAGTATTATTTAAAAAATTCTTAGCAGGTATGTGAGTCTGTAATCCTAACATTATAGAAGCTGAGGCAGAAGGATCTCAGGTTCTACTCAAGCCAGGACAATTTAATAACTTCACAAGATCCTCAAAATTTAAAATAAAATAAAAAGGCCTGAGCATGACGAGCCAGCATAATAGCTCAGCGAATTAAAGCGCCTGCTTAGGTAGACACAGCAGTGATCTGAGAAGTGCCTGCCAGCCCCGCCCATGGGGCGCTCTGAGACAACAATTGAGACTGGGCGTGGTGGTGCACACCTGTAATCCCAGCACTTCGGAGGCTGAATATAGGAGAATCACTATGAGTCCAATCTACACAGTGGGACCCTGTAGACCCTGAACTAAAGTACCAAAAAAAAAAAAAAAAAAAAAAAAAAAGGCCCGAACATGTAACTCATTGTGAAGGCCCTGCCTTCAATTTCCAGCGCTGAAAAATAAATACACTCAATTACCTTTTTTGGGTTTTTTTTGGTGTAACTGGGGATTGAAGTCAGGCCCTTGCGCTTGACAGGGAAGCGTTTATTCCACTGAGCCGTCTCCCTGGCCCCTTGACAGGTTAATTTTCACTTTTTATTACTGAGGCAAAGTGATTTATTATTACTATTAGTATTATTTTGGTACTGGGGAATCAAACTCAGGACGTTGCACTTGCCAGGTGGGAGCTGTGCCACTGAGCTATATCCTGGCCCCAAACGTGATCTTTAATGTATTCATATTTTTCCTGTTTTAATGAACTAAAATTGCATGTTTTTGCCTATTTTATTTGTTGAAAATAACTTACTAGTACATTCAAATCCTTCAGATTTGAGATACTCAATTGTTACATTAGAATATTTATGAGGACAAACAGTGAAGAATTAATGTATTTATCTTACCAGTGTGAGGAAAAAGAAGAATTCATCTAATCACCAAATTCCTTTCTAATTTTGAAAAACAGAAAGGTCAGTTCATTTAATCAGGACAATTTCAGTTGTTATCTTAGCCATCTTCAAAGTGAAATTTTGAGCTAATGTCCAATACCAAGTTTTTCGACAAAACAAACTGGATATTTAAATCAGAGCTCTAAATTCCATGGAACTTAATCTTCTAGCAGCTTCGTGTGGTGTCCCAAATACTTTAGAAGTACAGAATTGTAACTTGGCGCTTCTACTTGATTAGAGTGAATTTTGCCTGATGCCATTGCTGTGACCCAAAAACAGTATTTTTTTACTTTGCTTAAATCCTCTATATTTAACTTTCTCTTTTAGCCACAGCCAATCAAAAGAAAGCACCAAATTGCTTGGGGCTGTAACCCATTTCCAGAGTGATATGTTATCTGTTTGTAGAGATTAAAACAAAGGAATTTGTTCACAACTTAACTTTCACAATTTTAAAATTCCTGCTGATTTTTCTGAGACTTATAAGTGTATTTCCCAGAATTCTACTCCAGAGTACATAAGAGATCTGATTGTCGAGTCAAATTTTCTTTGTGTGTGTGTGTGTTTTTTTTTTTTTTTTTGCAATCACGATTTCTATGGCGAAAGAAGTGGCCAGTACCTGGCACCGAGCCTGGCAGGCCCAGCTCTCCCGATACACGCTGCTGGAGGGGACGCAACCTTCTACAAGTGAAGTGGGCTCTTAACTGCTGCGGTGACCAGTATTTTTGAAACTGGGCTGAATTGTGTCACCAGCTCAAAGAATATGTGCTCAGGGGAACCTTCGGGACCTGCCCTCCCTTGTCCCTGTGGGGGACACTCCTGAGCTTAGTAAGCAGCTCCTACTCCCTCTGCCCTTCTGGAGAGCCCTGGGACTCTTTCACTAGGGCAGGGCCTTGGAGATTTCAGCTGGGCCGTATTGAAGAGCTGAGTACCAGGCAATCCCTTGAATGAACCACCAGCTGCCTGCAGGGAATTTGCAGGCAGCATTGCCAGGGGAGGTCCCTTGCAGGCTCGGTGGGGGGGCGGCTGACCCACCTGCCCTCCCTCCCAGGGCTGCAGGCTGTGCCACAGAGCCCTCCTGCAGCCCACAAGCTCTGATGGAGCACAGGCTCTGGGTGCAGGGCCTCAGCTTGGCCCCCAGCCCAGTCAGCTGAGCCCCAGCTGCAGCGGCTTCAGGCCCACTCTCCACCCCTGTGTCATTGGCCTCAGCCTGCTGCTTCTGGTCTCTGGACCCCAGCCTCCCACTGTGAAGCAGTGGCTGCTTACTAAGCACGGGAGTGACTAGTATACCAGCGCTAAATAACTGACTAGCGCTCTCCTGAGAAGCACTTGCAGAACTAGTTTGTCCCTAGCACCAGGTAAAGGCTCAACAAGGTGCTATTGTGAGCAATGGGCCCTCACCGGAAGCTGCCGGTCTTGACCGTGGTCTTCACAGCCAACAGCGCTGTAGGCCACTGACCATTCCTTGCGTCTGTCGATACTCCAGGCAGACGTGTGGTCTAGACTGCGAATCAGTGCATAGGGAGGCTTGAGGGTGGGTGGGAAAGGGGGAAAAACAGAACATTCTAGCAGACAGAGAGGCTCTACCCACAGCTGTGCTGCCCACAGCCTTCCTCGGCCTCCGCACAGGACAGAGACAGGCCCCCAGCCAGTGGCCTCTCAGTCTTCCTGTGCTGGAGCCGGAGCTGTGACATCCTCAGCACTCACTCTCAGCAGTGAGGGTCACCAGTCAGCAGTGATTGTCGGGTCAAATTTTCTTTGTTTGTGTTTTTCTTGCAATCACGATTTCTATGGCGAAAGAAGCCGCCAGTGCCTGGCACCGAGCCTGGCAGGCCCAGCTCTCCTGCTGGAGGGGACGCAACCTCCTACAAGTGAAGTGGGCCCTTAACTGCTGCGGTGACCAGTATTTTTGAAACTGGGCTGAATTGTGTCACCAGCTCAAAGAACACATGCTCTGGGGAACCTGCAGGACCTGTCCTCCCCTGTCCCTGCAGGAGACACTCCTGTGCTTAGTGAGCAGCTCCTACTCCTGTGCTTAGTAAGCAGGAGTATCCACAGCTCTGCCTGGAGTACCAACAGATGCAAGGAATGGTCAGTGGCCTACAGCGCTGTTGGCTGTGAAGACCACGGTCAAGACCGGCAGCTTCCGGTGAGGGCCCATTGCTCACAATAGCACCTTGTTGAGCCTTTACCTGGTGCTAGGGACAAACTAGCTCTGTGAGTGCTTTTCATGAGAGCGTTAGTCATCTATCTATCTATCTATCTATCTATCTATCTATCTATCTATCTATCATCTATCTATCTATCTATCTATCTATCTATCTATCTATCTAAGACTGGGCCTCCCTATGTAGTTTAGGCTGGCCTCTAAATTCTCATTGATTCTCCTGCTTCAGCCTCCCCAGTGCTGGGATTATAAGCAGGTGCTGCCACAACTGGCTCTATTTTCATTTTTCTACATTAGAGAAAAAAGAGGTTTAGTGTGCAGAGGAAATACAGACATGGGATGTTGTCAGTGAAGTGGCTGATCTTGCATCATGCAATATTCAGCCCCATAATTGTCCCTTGGAATGGGAGCGGCCTCTACGGAATTGTGCTGGGGTACAGAGGGTCTCCCCATGATGCATTTAGCAAGAGAGACACAAGAGTTTCTTCGGGGCCAAGGACAGGGCTAGGAAGTCCTGGACTGGCGGTGGCAGTGACTTGTGTCCAGCAGCCTCTGCATCAGCAGAGAGTGCTGCCCCTTTGTGACCAGTAAGGAGAGGAGGGAGGCAACTTTCAGTCACAGGAAGCCCTGGTGCTTGTCTCTTTTCTGTTTTAACCTCTATAAACTTGTAGAATCAGAAAGAAAAAAAAAAAAAACATAGAAATGAATATAATGCTATATATATAAAATGTTATACCAATTGTATGTTTTAACTTCTACATCTAAATTAGTTAATTTTATTTTCTTGAGACAGGGTTTCACTGCATTTTCCAGGCTGCTCTTGGAACTCACAGTAAAATCCCCCTGCCTCGGCCTCCTAGTGACTGAGATTTTAGGTGGCACATTTGTTGACATTTGTCAGGCTAAAAAAAAAAAAAAGATTAGTTCCAGAACATTCTGGAATATACAAATAACTCCTACAAGTTATTGATGATGGAGTCCCCCAAAAATGAATGAAGGATATGAATGGGCACCAAGAGGCAGGAATATAGCTGCTCAGCCTTCCATGTAATGACAGAAACAGTACACTGAGCTGCACAGAGGTACCACGAGAGAGGCTGAAGTCCACGCCTGAGATGTGCGGGATGAAAACGTGGAGCAACTGGAACTTTTATTTATTTATTTATTTATTTATTTATTTATTTATTTATTTTATGAGTGGAGTACATTTATTGGGGGAAAGAAAGCTCCTGTCTGAGAGAGGGACACGAAGAGGGCCCAAGTGGGTAGTCCCTGGAATTCTTATTCTTTTCTTTTTTCTCTCTCTCTCTCTCTCTCTCTCTCTCTCTCTCTCTCTCTCTCTCTTGTATTTTAGGGAAGGGCCTACAAAGTGTTCAGGGTCTCACTACTAGATGAGACTTGTAGTGATCCTCCTGTTTACAGCCTTCCAAGAGCTGGGATTATAGGTGGGCACCATCACACCCAGTCTCAATTGCTGTCTCTGTGCGCCAGGAGTGGGGCCGGCATGGCAGGCCTGGGGATCAAACCCTGGCCCCTGTGCCTGCTTATAGGTACTTTAATCTGCTGAGCTATTTGGCTTGCCCCGAAACTCTCATTAACTGCCCATGGTACCACCACTCTGAAAACTCTGTGGCATGCACATATCCTGTAACACAAGAACTCTAATTCTGGACACTGTATGTGCCTAATGAGGAAAGCTTAACCATGTAAGCTTGAAGGCAAGTCCAGGAATATTGAAGGAAGTTTTCATAACAGAAAAACTTGGACCACAGAATCCAAGGCGGTAGTCATCAACTCCTGTACTGCAAGGAAAAATGAAGGCACACAAGCTACACGCTTCAAGATGCCCATGTCTTAGCAACATAAGACTGAGAGCAAAAATAGTCAGCCCATGAAGATGGTGGATGCACAGTATAATTTCTCAAGACTTAAAAACAAGCATGTCAGTGGGACTGGGGAGATAGCTCAGAGGCATAAGCACCTACCTGGAAAACACAAGGTCCTGAGTTCAATCCCTGCACCATGTGCCATGCCAGCCTGGAACCCTGGGTATGCAGACCAGGCCCTGGAAACCCAGGTGCCCCATATCAGACCTGGGATGTGGTGGCATAAGTCTGTAATCCCAGCACTCAGGAGGCTGAGACAGGAGGATTGCTGCAAGATCAAGACCAGTCTGGAGCTATAAATTTGAGTACAAAGCCAGCCTGAACTCCATAGCAAGACCTTGTTGTAAGAGCTTCTCTTTCTTTTTCTTTCTTTCTTCCTTTCTTTCCTTTTCTTCTTTATTCCTCCCTCCCTCCTTCCCTCCCTTCCTTCTTTTCTTCCTTCCTTCCTTTCTTTGTAGTACTGGGGACTGGACTGAGCTACATCTCCAGCATTTTGTTTTTTATTTGGCAGAACTGGGGATTGAACTTAGGCCCTTGCCCTTACCAGGAAAGATCCCTAGCATTTTGTTTTTTATTTGGAGACAGGGTCTCACTAAGTTGCTCAAGTTGAGGCATGGCTCTAAGAGAGGAGGTGGCCCTGAATGCTGTAGACTGTAGGTTCCAGCAGACCTGCCCTGATCTGGCCAGAGCTCTCCTTGCACTGACTCCCTGGGGCTCTGCTATGGTGAGAAAGCTTTGTGTCTAGAATCCACTCAGGACCCCGCCCCACAATGCACACCGAGGGCCAGCCTCCATGTGGAGGAAGACCTCTCCTCAAAGGAGCTGGCAGGGCAAGGGCCCTTGGGCATGGGGAGCAGGGGGAGGTGGGAGGCCAGGGACAGTGAAGTCGGCAGTGGAAAGGCAGTCGCCTCCCAAAGGCTTGGAAGTGGAAAAGACACGGACCCTGGGGGCTCTGCCGGCCTTGGAAGCAAACAGCGGGGATCTAGAGGTGAGCACTGGTCAAGAAGCCTTGGTCCCACTTCACTGATGGGGTTCCTGTAGGCAGGCCCAGGGACAGGGGCTCCGGGGAGCTGGACAGCTGTAAGCAGCCATCTTTAGCATTCAAAATCGGGGACCCTCAAATCTGTACGGTTTGCAAAGGGTAAACGGAGGCCCAGCATTCCATTGCAAGAAGCAAAGCAGCCAGTCAGTTTCACACAGACTTCACCTTCTCACGGCTCTCTGCTTTCCCTGGTGCCTGTTTACAGGTGAGCTGTGGAGGAACAAAGCCTCTCCACCCCCACCTTGCTGCTCCGGGACCTTCCCTCACCCCAGCCTCTGTGGACTCCAGCGCAGGTGGCCAAAATTAATCACTGAAGGGGCTGGAGCAGCGGCTGTTCCCTGGTCCCTGGCTCAGGGCCACACTCTCAGGACTTGCGTCAGAAACACTAGTGAGTGAAATTCCAAAGCAGTAGGAGTCACCAGGGTCCTGGGGGAGGGCGGGGCTGAGTCTGACTAGGAGCTTGGGGGCAAGGGTGGGGCCAGGCCCGGAAGACTCACCTAGCCTCCGAGGAGGACAGGTGGTTTTTCTATGGGCTCTGCACAGCCCAGGAGGCCTGGCCCTGGCCACACCCCTGCATACAGCCGGAGCCAGGGCACTCACTTGGCTTTCCACAGGCTACGGGTTGGCTTCCAGCTCACATCCACCTGCCTTTCCTTCCTTCCCACAGATCTGACCCACAAAGCTTCCTCTGCCTCCAAACAAGGAGGCTCGCTGGGGTCCAGAGGACAGATGTGGCAGGTAAGTCCATGACCCTGGGGCCCTGGGGGATTTCCGTCTGCTCTCCAGCGCATGTGGCATCCTGTACAATTTTCAGCTCAGAAGTGTGAAATCAGGACAAGAAGCGGGTTGCCAGGAGCCCCTTGACTGTGCCCAGCAGCCTTGTGCCTGGCTCAGGGAAGAAGGCAGAGAGAGGGCTTTCCGCAACCCTGGAGTGTGGGGCCGGGGCAGCCACAGAGGCCACGTGCCACTGTGGCCCAGGCTCAGTTCCCTTTGTGTGAACCTGGCCAGGACAGAAGAGGAGGTGCAGGAGCAAGCAGATGTCATCTCCCCACATCATCTACGCACTAAATTCTTTCCCATCAAACGTGCTCTGGCCAAGATGGAGCCCAGTGGCAGCTTGCGATGTTGGGTCACTTTGGTCCTCATGGCTGCTCTATCCCCTTGCCTCTGCCTGTCCGAAAAGCCCTTGTCTACACTTGCCCTGTAACCCAGGAAGTCCTCACTCTGAAAGTGTCCCCAGACTTCTGGATGTCCTGCACCTGTGGGTCCCTGGGCCCTGCTGGCCCCTCAGTAAATAGCCCTCCCCACTCAGGGAACTCCCATCAATCTGGCCAGAAGAGTTTAGCCTTGCTCTAGGCATGCCTTGCAGACAACAGAGACACTCCTGCCTTTCCACTACTGTGATGTCTTTGCAAAGCAAAGTAGAGCGTGGGGCTCCATTGGCTTTAGAAAGGGACATTCTGGGACCTGAGAGTGTCCCCAAAAGATAGCAATGTCTCAGACAAGGGGATGAGGCAAGAGGTAGGCAGCTCTGGGCATGGCCAAGGTAGAGGTCACTGGCCTTGCTCAATGGTCAGGCTGGCTGAAACGACTTTAAAAATTTCACTGACCATCTTTAGAGTCACTTTGGTCCCAGGCTGTACATTAAGGATTTTCTTTTCTTTTTTGGCTGGCTCAGGCTGCCCTAAGGGCAGGTCTGGTAAGGCAGGTGGAGGTAGGGATCCAACTGAGGTATTCCGTACCTGACTGCATTTGCATGAGCAGGTGCTTAAACAACTGAGCTAATCTGCAGGACCCCAGGATTTTCTTTCTTTTTGGGGTAACGGAGTGACTGGAAATTGGACTAGGTCCTTTGCCCTGAGCAATGTCCTAAGACCTCATTTTAATTTCAATTTTCATTTTTGGTACCAGGGATCGAACTCAGCACCTTGCACTTGCTAGGCAGGCACTTAAGCCACTGAACTGCATCTCTGGCCCCTTATTTTTATTTTGAGACAAGGTGTCACTAAGTTGTCCAGCTAGGCTTGAGCTTGGAGTCTTAGTGTCTTAGCCTCCCAGAGTGCCTGGATTAGAGACATGTGCCACCATGACTGCTAAATTAAAGGGCTTTCTAACTTATCTCTGTCTCTTGCCAAGATGGGTCAGTCCCTGAGTTAAAATCTTCTTGCCTTGCTGCAGGAAAACATGCTCACATTCTTGCTTCCTGTGGGGCGGGGATAGTCAGGTCCACCCGGGGAGAGTGTCCTGGAGGAGGTCCCTGAGGCCAGCACAGCCATTTATTCTCTGCTTTCTATTCCCCCAGTGGCCATGGAGCTCAGGTAGACCCTCAGGTAGAAGATAGGTTTCATGATATCAATATCACATTGTCAGAACTTCAAAGCACAGGGCAGATCAATGGAACTGCCAGCTCCAAGCAGAGAACTCAAGGCCAGAGATACACCCTGCACCCCTCACGACCCCAACCTAACTCTTTGACTTGGTCCAGGATGTTTTCTGCTCTGGGCTTTGGTGGGTTCATCTGTAAGAGCAAGTAGGTTGTTGTGATATCAATTAAGAGTAACACGCGAGAGCAGGAGGCCGGGAGAGACTCGGGGCTGCCTGGTCCCCTCAGGAGGCTCTGAGCCCACTGCCTGCTGGAACCCTTGTGCTGCCTGTCCACTTGGCAACCCTGGTCAGTCACCCCTGGAAGCTGTAATTTCCTCCTCTGCCAAGTGGGGATGTTAATCATACCCCTGCTCCTAGGATTATTTTGAAGTTTAAATGAATTAGTGCAGGGAGCACAGCACTGGGCATACAATAACCAATGAATAAATTATTATCATTCAACTATAGCCTCCTGATGACATGAATGGTATTATCACCATCATTTATAATCTTCACCATCTCTAGCACAGTGGCTGGCACCAGTAGGAGCTTAACATGCATTTGATGAATGAAAGAAAGAAAAGATAAATGCAGGAAGGAATGATCATGCCTCATTATTTTCCAAGAGTGAAGGCCAAGTGAGGGGAAGGGACCTGGGTTACATGGGTCCATTATGTGCCTTAGGCCTGGTGGGGCTCTTAGTTGCCTTATGCAGCCCCTACTGGATAAAGCAGGCCTGCCACCTCCCAGGACAGGACAGCTGGGCTTGACTCCTGACTCTGTTCCTAGCACCAGCTCCCCAGTCCTCATCTGTGTCTGTGAACCAGAGGATCCACAGCAGTGTGAGGTTTGAGGGTGGCAGTGCACCTGCCACTTAGGGCGCCTCTCAGGGCAGCCTCCAGCCCCAGGCCTCAGACCTCAGCTCAGGCTCCCAGGGAGTTACTGTTGGTTACCCCAGGGAAAGAAGAAGAGGGTAGGTTGGTGGCCAGGTCAGGTGACTGGCAGGCAACTTTGCAGAGCATGTGACGAGCCCCAGAGACTTCCAGAGGCAGCCAAAGCACCTGCCCCTGTGGAAAGTTTCTGGCTCTGAGCTCCAGCTGCCCCCCTCCCCTTCTCTGGGTCCCCAGGTGCCAGTGTCAGCTTCCTTTTGTCTTGTCTCTGCCTTCCATCTCACTGTGTGCCTTGTCCCAGGTGGTCTGGGACATTAACATGAGCACGACCATGCCGTGCAGAGTACAATTTGCCATGGCAAAGAAGAGTGAGCTCTCAACTTTCTCTGTCCAGCTTTTCCTGCTTTGTTTGTTGAGCATGGTGGCGAACAGCCTGGGGAGGCTGAGGCAGAAAGGTTGGGCATTTGAGGCCAGCCTGAGCTATAGGATGAGTTCAAGTTTGGCTTGGGCTATATAGAGAGGCCCTATCTCAAAAATATATAAATTAATCAATTAGTTAATCTAAATCAATAAACCATAGCCCTGGGAAGGGTGGGATTTCTGTGAGAAACTGAGTGGTGATGGAAATGGCTGTCCACTGGCTGGTAGGCGCCTGGGAGATGTCAGTCAGGTCCTGGAAAGGCCAGACGTGATGCGGCTATCACTACCTTATCATTGTCACTACCTCGAGAAATAATTTTGGTCACATCCCTGACCCATCCATTTGGGGACCATCTGGACTTGGATGCACCCATTAGAGTATTAAGATCCATGGTATCCCAGCTGGTCACCAGGCTGCTTGCTCATCCTTGTAAGCCAACCAAGCCAGGGCCTTAAACATTCATTTATAGAAATCTCAGCTCAGAAAGTAGGGGCAAAGGGTTGGGAAAACAAATGAAAAGGTGAAGAAAAGAGAAGGAAAAAAGAAGAACGGGCAGTCAAATGGCTCAGTGGATTAAAGTGCCTACAGGCAGGCGTAGGAGTGGGGGTTTGATCCCTGGGCCTGACAGTCCAGCCCCGCCACAGGGACACTGAGAGCAACTGAGACTGGCGTGGTGGTGCACGCCTGTAATCCCAGCTCTTGGGAAGCTGTAAAGAGGCAGATCCCTGTGAGTTGGATCCAGTAGTGAGACCCTGAATACCCTGTAGACCCTTCCCTAAAAAAATAGAGAGAGAGAGAGAGAGAGAGAGAGAGAGAGAGAGAGAAAGAGAAAGAAAAAGAAAAAAGAGTGGAGCCTGTAAGGTGGGTGAAGTGGGTCTTGAGCAGATCTACAAGTGTGGGCGTGGTCACCATGGCAGGGCCCTAGACTCCCAGCCTGGAGAACAGGAAGCTGTCCTGAGCTGGGGTGAGGGCTGTTCTCCTGATGGTTAAGGTCAGCACCAGAGACCCCCTCAGAGCCACCCAGGACAGCACCTCATTTTATGGAGGACCCTGGGAGACTGGGAACGCTTTCCCGATACTTCTCCAGGGCCTGTGATACCTCCGAGTGTGGGAGGTCCAGGTACCAATAAGTCTCTCATGGACAAGGATGCAAGATGACTGCAGGGTCTGGCCCACTACTCTTCAAGGGAGAGTCAGTCATAGGTGAGCCCCTGACAGTCCTGTAACCTGCACCAAAACCAGCTGGGACTTCAAACTTGCTGCTCTTGCTGACCTCCAGCTGTCCCAGGGGTTCAAGTTCAGGTTAAGCTGGCCTTGGCAAGCACATGGAGTCTTCCATGGGTTTATTACACACACCCTGGCCTCCCCGGGGAGAGGCCTAATTGAAACCTTGTTGCAGGGGGATTCTGTTTTAAGATGCCCTATTCTGTGCCGTGCTTCCCTTTGTCTGGAAGAACAGAGAATACACACACAGTGGAGGCCCACATCCAGCATGGATCATGACTCCCAAAATCCTGGCAGAACTGCTACCAAAGCAAGAAACTGGGTCGTAAAGAAGACACTGGGGGCTCCTGGTCACACATCTCCTCCCCCTCCCGACAAAAACATTGCAGCCACATGCAAACCCATGAGGAACAGTTTGGGCTTTTTATAATCTTTATTTGTTAACAGTTCAGGCTATTTTTTTTCCTTGCTGCAAGAGATGCCAATGTTTTATGAAAAAGTTGTGAAAAACAAATCTATTTTGGGGTGATCAACCTCCTCAAAGCCTTGTGCTCTGAGCACTGGGGGCTTTGGGAGATGAGGCCAGCCCTACTCTGGAGGTCTACAGCTTGCTGGAAGCCAAGGATTTTTCAGAAGGCTGCGTTTTTGCCCCTTCTTGTATCTTCTCTGTGTGTAAGGTGGAGCAAGAACAATGCCATCTGGCTTCTCAATGCTGCAGACCTGCCTGATGGTGGCTCTGGGACCGGTCCTGAGGAGTTCAGCTCTCAGGAGACTTGGGTTGGTCCCCACCGTGGCTAAGACTCATACATTATCTTGGTAAGCTTTGTATGGTAGCATCAGTGATGGTACTTGTAGTTCTTTAAAGATAGGAGCCAACAAGCGCACCAATTTGTCTGCTGAATGAAGAACCACTTTGGAGCTGTAAAATTTGTTTCGTGAGGGCTTGAGCTGGCCCTGGCTCTCAGGAGCAGGTCAGGGTAGAAAGGGCTGGAGATGGGCCCAGGGTCCGCAAGCCCTCTGCCAGTGGGGACTGACTGGAGCCTGGCCAGACAAGATTGTGAGTGGACAGTGTGGCTGTAGCCCTGCTGCCAGCAGTGGGTGGCCTTGGCCTGTCACTTGTGTTCCTTGGCCTGTCCCCCCGGGCCTTGTATTCAGACATGGGATTTTCCCAGCTGGTCTAGGGTTAGACTATCAGAATTTAAGCCCTTAGCTTCACAACAGGCCCCCTGTGGTGTCTGCTGTCCACGTGGGGACCAAATGGCCCAGGCACAAAAGGTCATGGGACTCACCAAGGGCAAGGCACACAGGTATGAGAGGAGCAGCAATTAGAAGGGGTGGAAGAGTTAGAAGGATGCGGTGATGAAAGGAATAGTAAGAAGACCATCCATCCATCCTGTCCTCAGGCATATGATACTGCCACCCCAGTGGAAGGCCAGAGAGACCAAGTTCCTGGCCCAAGGTCACACAGCCAGGGTCAAGTACCACCAAGAACAAAGGCTCCTATGCTTTTGTTTCTTTACACTCAGGGCTTCCTCTTCTCTTGGTGTGGTGGATTAACTAGGGGTCACTTTGGAACATGTAGCTGAACTGAGTCAGCAAGGTGTGGGGTGTGGAAGACCGACCTGAACATTGTTGCCAACAACATGAAAGGGGGCTGGAGGGAGGTAGCATCCTGTTGCCAGAGAAGCCTGTTGGGCTGGTGCTGGCTTTCCTGATATGAACTCAGCTGTCCTCATCAGAGGAAGAGCTCAGGTCCTTGCTACCGCTGCGGATGGCTTCAGTTCTCTTTGGAGGAGCTCTGGTCCTTACCTTCAGTGTTGCTTCCCGGATCCAGTTCAGCTCCCTCAGGCTGCTGGCACAGACTTTCCAGCTTCTGCCACTGATTTCTGGGCCTTCCCGGTGCAGAGCCCTGGTACATACTTGCATAAAGCATTGTTGTGGGCTCCAGGCCTCCATCCATCCGGACTCATAGAAGCCATTGTCATGGCTTCTCTATCTTCAGCTGGACTCGTACAGGACATTACTTGGGGATCTAGACCTTTATCTGGATTGTTTGGGTCTCTAGTGTGTGGGCAGATCTCCCACACTCTTGAACTTGACCTTTTGGGTGACTAATATAAAATAATCCTATAAGTTACAGGTTTTGTAGTAAATCTTACAAACACTGACCACAACACCTGGTTTTCTCCTGCCCCTGGATGGTGGGGCCTCTCAGAGCCAACCATTCCCTCTTAACAACACCAGTACCAACTATATCCAGAATTTCTCATCTCTCTTGAAATTCTAGAATTTCCTTGGGCTCAACTGGACCCAGGTAACCGATGATTTAAGGAAGCTAAAGGTGGGGGTGGTTACAGAATTAGATGTTCTCCCTGCTTCTCACCTTGTGTCCAATCCCCACTCCCTTCCCTCAGAATGCTGGCCCATTCATTTGCAGCCACTGGGGGACATCCTGTTCGGTCCAATTTGGGTCACAGGCTGCTTCAGTGGGAAGGACAATCCAGGCCCTCCATGCTACCTAGGGTGTCAGCGATGGAATGAGCCTGCAGCTCACCTGAGCTGACCCGTGTACATGAGAAGTTGAGTCCAGAAAGGGAAGGATTTCCAATTACTCAACCAGTTCAGAATTGCCTGGGAGGGATATGACCCCAGTTTTTGTCACGACTGGGTAGTCTCTGATGTCCCTGGCCCTCTCAGCTTGGGCAGCAGAAACCACAGTCCCGTCCCGAGCAAAGCCCTTCCTTTGGACTATCTGTTTTCAGGGTCACTCACAAAATACTCATGAATTTTCTTCCCTCTGTCCTTCCTTGGTCTGTGCTCCTCCCTATTCAGAGCCATGGAAGCCCAAAGACGAGGCCGGTGCAGCCCATGGAAGACCTCTGTGAACAACAGGTAAGTAGCCACTTCGGTGTGTGGTCTCCCTCCCTCCCTAACTTCTCCCCATTCATTCACCTATCAAACATTTATTGAACATCTATTGTGTGCTTGTCAAAGCACTAGGCTACAGACAGTAGACTTTTGCAGATACATCATCCAGTCCCTGAAGGAGTTGTCAGTACTGTAAGGGAGAGAGACTCAACCAGAGAGCAGTTTGACTGGTATCTTTAGAAGAGCATGGGGGAAGGCAGGGGACCAGATTTAACAGGGAGTGTATCCCAAGGGCTTCCTGGAGGCAGTGATATCTAGGCAGATACTTAAGGATGTTAGTACTATCTTTATATTTTATGAATGGGTTAGGGAGAGGAAAGGAAGAGTGTTCGTGTTTTTGTGGGAGAGGTTGAGAACCTCTAGGCCTTCCTGCCTGGCTTCTTCTCCAGAGAAGGATGCAAAGCAGAGAAAGGCTTTGAATCTCACTAATAGTTGGCTCTGAATTTCAAGCCCAAGGCAGGGTGGGAATGCAGCCTGCTGGGGAGGAGCAGGCTCTCGTGCCAGGCCCATGGGATGGGCTTTGGAGGAACTGACTGGAGTCCTAGAAGAAGGATGTGGGGAAAGCTGGTTCACTGTCTGCAGAGCCTGCAGAGGGCCAGGGCTGTCTGTGGAGTGAATGGAAGTCCAGGCTGGAGGAGGAACAGGAAGAGGGGTCTGCGTAGGAAGAGGGGCCCTAGAGCCACAGGAAGAGGACAGAACAGTGGTGAGACTGGCCAGGAGCCTGCACCATGCACCTCCTCAGAACAGGATGAAAGTGTTATGCCTCCCCCCACCCCAACTGAACCTGCAGTGTTTGCCCATTGTCAGGAAAATGACACATGTGACAGCCTGGAGGAGGGTGGCTGTGACCGAGGAGGTGGCTTTGGAGGACAGGCTCAAGGGGTTTATGTCACTGGGAAGAGAACTCACAGGCTGGGTGATGCTGGAGTGGAGCAGGAGACTCTGGACCCCAACCTGCCTCAGAGCCACCAGGAATCCCTCCAGCGACAGCCAAGGAAGCCAGGCCTTGTGCATTGCCCTGCCATGGGAAGTAGGAAAGGCTGCTGGAAGCTCAGCTAGCCAGAGCCATGCTAGACTTAGTGGTTGTGCTGAATCTATCTCAGAGCACGCCTGTGGGTCCTAGATGTAGCAGATGGGCAGAGAGGGCTGGTGTGCTTGTGTGACTGGAGGAAAGGTGAAGCAGAGAGAGTTTAGGAGGCTTTCTGGGAAAACGTCCCAGCCCTGCCTTGAGAAGTAACCTGAGCCAGGAAAGCTGATGTCCACTCAGGGTGGGCAGGCACAGGTGAAGGAAGGGAGTTATGACAGCACTAGCTACCGCAGCTGCTGAGAGCTGATGTGTACGTGGGGGGAGTACCACTGACAACTCCTTGCCTGCTGCTGAGGGAGCCCAGCTTCGGTAAGGCTGTTTCTCAGCATAAAGCATTGGAGAGTTGAGTAAGGGTAAAGCAGTGCAATAGCAGATCTTTGGCCTGCAGCTGGTGTGAGATGTTTATAACAGTTGGAGGATAGAATTGAGGTCTGGAACGAAGGCCTGCCATCTTCTGGGACTGGGCACAGTAAAGGATGGGAGCATGATGATGTCAAGAATCCTCTATGGAAAGCTGGGAGCTGGTGCTTAAGTAGGGGACCCCTGGGTGTTTGCAAGCTGCCCCAAAGGAAGGGTTTGCAGAGACCCCAGACAGCCAGGGTCAGAATGTCAGTGGGGACCTAGGCAGGGATTGAGAGCCTGAGGAGGATGGGGACACTAGTTTCTGTGGAGGCCAGGACTGTGACAGGAGAGGACTGAGCAAGGATTCCACCAGGAATGCCTGAGAGGTGAGGTGCATAAGGATGCCAAAGAGATTACACAGAGTGGAACCAGGAAGCAAAGCCCCTGCAGGGGCCTGCTCTGCTGAGCCAGTGCACTGAGGGTGCAGGTGTGCAGCCTCACTGGACACCCATACTAGTCCAAGACCTGCCCCCAAGTCCGAAGCTGGGGGCCCTGACAGTCAGCTTGGCTGAGGTTCCTGGCTGAGCTTTTTCCAAGGGGGAAAAGGGCAAGGGATCCATGCTTACAGGCTGCTGGCAACCCAGCCCCTCCCTATGCCATGTGACCTGGGGCAGAAAGGAGTTCTGCTTGATGCTACCAGGACAAGTGAAAGGTGACACAATAGACATCCAGCACTCAGGTGACTCTGGAGCTGGGTGGAGGGAACAGGGACATGGGTGCTGTAGGCCCAACATACCAAGAAACTTCAAGAGATCATATGTAAGCATTTTATTGGGGTGGTTACTCTTTGACACAGAGGAGTGGGTGGGACTCTTCTACGCCAATGGTGCCTTCCTAAATATGTATGGGAACTAGTACTTTCTGTTTTCTGGAGGGTGAGTCCTAACCAGAAGTGTGAAGTGGCACCCGCAGTCACTGCCAACCTCATTTGCAGCTCTGAGTAGTTTTTCAGAAGGTTGCAAGCACCCTGCAACAATGAATTCCCGCTGCAGATGGAGCAGGCCAGAATGCCCACTTATCACAAACCTCTTGAGGAGCAACTTCCAATTACATGCTTTAACAGATGAGAGGCATCTTTCAGACAATACAGCAATTGTGTTTAGTTGACTTTTTTTTTTTTTTTTTGATAGTTTGTCTTCCTTATCATATTCTACATAAACTACTAGTAAAGTAGATCTGCATGCTCGGAGCACAAGCTGGGATCGAGGTGGGAGGCATGGACCCATAAAACTGAGAGGACTGGCAGAACGGCTAGTTGTGCAAATCATGATAACAAAACCAGCCTCACCCTGAAGCTCACTATGAGATCAGTCACTCATTTGACAGATGCAATTAGAATGACTGTTTTACAGAGGGGTAGATGGAAACAGTACCCCACAGGGTCTGCTTCTGGTGCATTCCTATCGAAGGCCAGGTGTCTGATGGGGTGGGGTGAGGATCGCTAAAGAAGCCCCTTGTGGGAGACAGGCACCCACCCTAAGGTTCCTAAGGACCACGGTAGTTAGTGGCATAGGCAGCAGATACAGGGGCGATGGGGAGGGCGCTCAAGTACAGGGAAAGGTCCCTGCATGGCAGAGCACTTGCATGAAACGCGGTTGTCTTCCTGTGGGCAAGTGGTGGAGGCCTGGGTTTAAGGGCAAATACAGGAAGAAGCTCCCTTTGCCTCAACCCGCAAGCCTTCCTTGGCGCGCTAGGAGGCCTCTGAGCTCCTTCTCCGCCTTCTGGAGAAAAGGACAACCCGGCAAGAGTCCAGCGAGGTGCCGCACCTGGCCAGGTGGAGAGGGCCAAAGCCGCCTCCAGCGCAGAGCTAAGATCCTCGGCGGCTCCGGGGGAGGGCGTGGGCTCGGGAGGGGCGGGGCCTCGGGCGCCCAATCGCCTCGTTTCCCCGCCCCTTCCCCGCCCCTTTCCACCAACAGTGCGCGGCGGTGGGCGGTCCCTGTTACAGCAGCGTTCCGGGGTGCGATTTTTTTCCTGCCTCCCCCCCTTTTCTCTCTCTTTTTGTATTTTTTTTCCTTTCCCTTTTTGTGAATGAAAAAAGGAGGTCGTGAGCGGCGCCCGGGACTGCGGCGCTAGGCTGGCGTCTCCTGGCGGCGCCGGCGCCGCGGGCCTCGCCCGGCTGCTCACTCCGGCGCCCGCAGCCTCCGCGCGGAGCCCGGCCCCGCGCCTCCGTGACACTGGGCGCCCGGGGCGCGGGGAGATGCTGATCCGGAAGAGGCAGTGTCTGCAGTGCAGCGCCGTCCGGCCTGGGCTGCTCTGCCAGAGTTTCTGATCCGCCGCGAGCCGGGCCGGACCTGGAGCCCACCGCGGCGCGGCGAGGGAGGCCGGCGGCGTCCTAGCTTGCCCGTGCGGAGTGACCCCAGACATCTCACTAAAATGAGCGTGCTTAGCAAGAAGAGATGTGTTCCGTACACTAGCAATTACCCCGTCACATGTAGTGGTGTAAGTAAATGATTGATTTCTATTTTGCCCTGGTTGCGGCCAGTCTGTGCAAACACGCCGGCTCGCCCTCGCGCCCTCCCGCCCCCTCCTGGGTGTATCCTCCGGGTCCTGCCCGCGCCCCTTGAACTCCCCCAGGGCTCGGGCTTCCCTGCTCGCGCCTGAGGGGGCAAGAGGCTGACCTTCCCCGGTACTGTATTTCCAGGGAGAGATGACTTGATTGCCACAGCGCGTCGTGCCCCTCCCCCTTTCCCTTTTCTTTTTTCTTTTTACAATGTGTGCAGAACAGCGTGTCGAGGCCAAACCAGAGGTGGGGGTGCAGGTTTTGTTTTTAAATGCTGGCGGAATTTGGGCGTTTTGCTTGCGGTTGTGAAGACATCTCTTGGAGCTCAACTCCATTGCAGTCTGTGCAACTGAGTTCTGTTAAACTACTGCTGAAAAACCGCTAGCATTGTTCCATCAAAACTGTGGTATTTTACGTTTGAAAAGGTTCCTCCTGTGATTAGGCTTGTAGATTTCCTAATCTGACCGTTCAAGATCTCTTTTGGCCTTGCTGTCCATTGGATCTAAGCGAGGAACCATCTTTCCGCCTTGTCTGGCATTACAAATCCCAGCGACCCCACTGGGAGCTCCTTTAATTCCAGATCCATCTTCTGCTTGTCTCCTCCGGTTCTCCCTTTCTATCCATCGTCTTGATTTTTACTTTCATTTTCTGGGTTTTCGTCCCTCTCACATTTTGTAAGATGCAGGATGTGGGATATTGGTTGCTAGGAGACAAACCAGGCTCCCAGGGAGATTCTGTTGTTTCCTTGACAACCAGACTAGGACAGCCACAGATGAACAAGCCTCCTATCAGCTGTGGGAGGGAAAGGGGGCCTCTTCTGAGCTCTGCAAGTGTGTGTAGGGGTGTATGGGGGGAGGAATGGGAGCCCTTGAGGCTTGTGGCTAATCTGAGCACATCTGCCTGGACTAGAGAAGAACCGGAGAACAGTTGAGCTGTTTGGGAGAGGGCCACAGTGGTCATGCTGCAAGGGTTGAGGGGAGCACATGCCTGTGACTTTGGGAATATCTGGGAGAGGAGTGGGTTGGGGTTGTAAGTCCCAGGGGAGGGTGGCAAGGGGAGGGTAATGGGGAGGCTTTGCAGGAATAGGGATGTGGCAGTGGGGAGAAAAAGTTGAGAGTCATTGAAGGAGAAGATGCCAGAGGGAAAGGGAAGTTGAGATGTTCACTGAGTGGGCTGTACCATCTTGCACCAGCAATGGTCCAGAAAAGTAGAAATCAGAGAGAAATTATATTACTGTTGGCACACTTGCTGCAGGACAAGAATCTCATTTAAGACAGGCCTGATTAGACTAAGAGTTCTGCTGGCTTAATTGGGCCAGTCTGTGTCTTAAAAGGAAGATATAATTACACATATAGATATATAATCTAGCATTATATAATACTATATTACATAAGAAGATGAATACCTCCTTTCACCCAGGCTCTCTTGGCACAAGTTAATGGCAATTCATGAGACTTTATTCTAATGTTCTTATACCCATTTTCCAGAGAGAAAGACTGATGCCCACCAGTGTATAGTGATTTGCTTTTTCCATGGTAGGATGATGAAGTTTGCCAGTTAGGGAGTTGGGACAGGGGTGGGATGGGTGAAGATGGTTAATGTAGGGAGATGGTAGAAGACACACTGGGCAACATCAGAGGGCAGCTCTGGAGCACATAGGGAATAGGTGTCCAGCTTGGTAGCCATCCAGTAAGTCTGATATCTAAACTCATGGCCCAGTTTTTTGTCATTCTTCTACTTGTTTGGCTGTCCTCTGCTTAACCCTAGAGGTGACACAACATAAGGTATGCGAGAGTGTGTTAATCATAAAGTAGCTGAACTCTGAAAAGCTCTGCTCTGCTAGTGTCCTGGTTTCATCCCTGCTACCAGGATGGCCCTGGATTGGAGAACTGAAGCCCCAGCTCCCTCTTTTCTTCGTCTCCCCTCCTGTGCCTCCAGAGCTACATGCTACTAGATCCTGAACTAGTGGGGGGCTTGAATTTCTATCTCACAGCTGCACATACTTTGAAGTCAGGATTGTGTTTTGTTATTTATCCAGGAGACAGAAACCACACCCCCATGCCTTGTCCCAATGGTCCTCAAACATCCCCCAGGAAGTTGAAGGGGGTTCCTGGCCCTTCACTTAGGAGAGAAAAGAAGAGGAAGACAGTGGTTAGAGAAGCGGCCTAGTAGGAAGAGAAGTATGATGCAGACAGAAGGGAACTTCATGGAGACCCTGGCTGTTCTGGGGTCCAGGTGCCATGCAGTTCTGAGAAGGAGCAAGAGGAGGAGACTGTCTCATTACTGGGAAGTTTGAGCATATTTTTCAAATGTTTACAGGATACTGGGATTTTCTTCCTTTCTTTCTTTCTTTTTTTTTTTTTTTGGTCTTTTTAGGACAAGGTCTTCCTATGCAGTTTATTTATTTTATTTTTATTTATTTATTTATTTTTGGCAGAACCGGGGATTGAACTCAGGCCCTTGTGCTTGCCAGGGAAGCACTTATTCCACTGAGCCATCTCTCTAGCCCCAGGAGACTGTCTCATTGAAAAGTCCTTGCTGCCCTTTTTGCTTAGGTTCCTGGGCTGCATCCACTGGGCAAATACCAGTTGCCATTGTTACTTGGGTATTTCAGTTCTGCATTCCTGCATGTTGGCATCCAGTTACAGCCTGCAGGACTGGAGCTCTGCTGCTGCTGGTGGCCTGGCTCTGGGACTGGATGGTTTAGCCGTGAGGTGCCTGGGCAGTCTCCAGGACTCTCCTGAGCCTTGGCCAAGGAAGGATTCCTCTGGGTCGTTCAAGCCCCCAGACAACTTCTTTGCACACAGGGCATATGAGCAGTGACCGACTGATGAAACCATTTCCCTTCAGGGTCCCTTCAGCCCTGGAAGGAGGGTCGATTCTAGCTGAGAGGCTGACAGCCTAAGCCCCCTCGAGCCTCCTGTAAACAGCTCTTTAAACACTGACGACATTTTGACTGCAGAAGGGCTTTCTGTTCTTTTGAGCCACCCCTCGCTGGGGGTGGACAAGCTACCTCCTCTCTGCCCAACACTGGGGGAAGCCGAGGCAAGCATTTGCCCAGAAATTCAGGCAGAAGCTGTGACCCTCTGTTCTCCTAGCAAGCCCACACTCTGGGGAGACAGCAGAGTGAGCTTCTCCTGGGAGAGTCTGCTTCTGGGTCTTCCTAGGATTAGGAAGTGCAGAGGGGCCAGATCTCATTTTCTTGGGGGCTACATGCAGGATGCTGAGGAGAAGCAGCCCAAGTAGGGGACAGGAAGGCCTGATCTATTTGCATGAGCTGTAGTTATCCTCCCCCCATCTCAAGCTGGCCCTTAGCTGCACAAGACACACTGGCAATGTGATGGGCCCAGTGTAGAGGAGGGACGGCTGCAGGCTGAGCAGGTGCCTCCAGAAGCCTCTCCAGCCCACAGAGACTGGCAGAAAACCTCTCCCATCTCCATAAAGAGAGCTGGGCTTGGAGGATGAAGGAGCAGCCCGGGGCATGGAAATGCACTGCTAGAGAGGGCCAGGGCAGAGGGGGAGGCCAGAGAGCTGCCACTCAGCTCTGACAAGTCCATTAAATTTTAAAGTGGGCCTGCCCTGGGGCATGCTGGGAAGGGGTGGGGACCTGGCCCTGACTCTGCTTCTCTCAGCTGTTTGTTCTGCTGCTGTCACAGCCCTGGGAGGAGGAGGAGGAGGAACAGGAGCAAGAGGAGGAGAAGGAGGAAGAGGAGGGGGAGGAGGAGGAGGAGAAAGAGGAGGAGAGCAGAGACAGTGAGCTCTCAGGCACATGCTTCTCTTTCTGGGGCAGCTGAGACAAGACAGGCGCAGGGCAGGCCCTGCCTTGGGGTCTCTCACAGGTCTCCTACATACAGAAGCCCAGCACGAGGACAGTGGGGACTGAACAGAGACAAGTGGTCCATCTGGTGGCCTTGCCACTCTCGTTCTGAATGGGTTGTTTCCTCAGGCCCCTGCAGAGCCACTGTCCCAAAAGTTGCCCACTCTTCTCTCCTTCAGTGCCAATGCTTGATGCTTGAGGGGCCAGCCCCAGCTGACAAGAGCTGCCTGCCCTGACCCTGGTCTTCGGGGGCCGGCGTGCCAAGCTGTTCTGATTGCTGCCCTCCTGCCCACAGGTCCCAATTAATGGATTCTGACATGGATTATGAAAGGCCAAACGTAGAGACCATCAAGTGCGTGGTGGTGGGGGACAACGCTGTGGGCAAGACCAGGCTCATCTGTGCCCGGGCCTGCAATGCCACCCTCACCCAGTACCAGCTGCTCGCCACCCATGTGCCCACAGTGTGGGCCATCGACCAGTATCGTGTGTGCCAAGAGGTAAGGCCACAAGACCATTCATCAGGGGACCATGCCACGCCTCTGAGGCTTCTTCCTAAGCCGTGGTTCCCTGTCTCCAGAACCCCCTAGGCACGGAGTGCGGACAGCTGAAGCATAGAGAGCCCATGGAGACAGGTTGAGGGGGGCCCACAGCTGAGGTGTTGTCGTCGACCGTTTGTGTTTTGAATAGTTAGACTGGCGCCTGGCAGACCCTGATTTGCCTGGGTACTGCGTCTTGTGCAGCCACACCCCTAAGTCACAGGGAGTCCTCTGGGCTGCAGTTTGGGAAAGGTGAGAGCAGGGATGGGGAAAGAGCCAGTGCCAAAAGATCCTGGCGGTGCATGATTACAAGAAAAGCTGGGAGCTTGGGGCAGATCCTGGCTGTGCCTTCTTCACGTCTCTCCTGGTTCTGCTGGGCTTAGAGACCACCTTGATTCTCTGGAGAGTTCACGTAGATGAGTGTGTTGTGCGAGGCACGTGTAGGAGGTGCCATTTTGTCACTCCACCCCCTTCCCCACCTCATGTTGCTGAGGGGCCCCGGGGGGGGGGGGGAGGAGGTGAGCTGCACCTAATCCAAGAGCCGCCACCTTTGTCCCCACCCCCACCTAGGTGCTGGAATGCTCCCGAGACGTGGTAGATGATGTCAGTGTCTCCCTGCGCCTCTGGGACACCTTTGGAGACCACCACAAAGATCGCCGCTTTGCTTATGGGAGGTAGGGGAAGCCTGGGCTCCCTGTGGGGAGACATGTGGTCAGGTTCATGTTTCCCCAAGGGACCGAGCAGCGTGCTACGCTGTGCACCTGAAACCCAGAGGAAAGAGTGGAGGAAAACAGCTGGTGTTGTTGGGGCAGGGAAGGATGGGGGAGCCTGGGGCTCGGGTCTGCCACATACTCGCCAGAGCAGACTTTTGTTACGATGAGAGGTAGAAATGGTAATTTTGAGCTAGCTAGAGAGTTATGAGGCCCACGAGTCCTTAGTGCTAAAATGCTACATAAGTTATAGAGGTACTATTGTTATGTGTTGTGTGGGACATGGAGGAACAGTTCATAAGCCAGGTTTGGGCCTGAAGAGTGGGGGCAGTGGCGGACATGCATGTCCCCTCCTTCCAAGGACAGGTCACCTCCCACCAGCTTTCCCTGCCCACGACATCTCTCTCCCACCCCCAGATCAGATGTGGTGGTTCTGTGCTTCTCCATTGCCAACCCCAATTCCCTCCACCATGTCAAGACCATGTGGTACCCAGAAATCAAGCACTTCTGCCCCCGAGCACCTGTCATCCTGGTGGGCTGCCAGCTGGACCTGCGCTATGCTGACCTGGAGGCTGTCAACAGGGCAAGGCGCCCCTTGGCCAGGTAGGGGCACTGGTGGCTGGGGAGAGGGGTAGGCACTGAGGAGGGTACATCTGCATAGCTCCCTGCTCAGTCCTGAGGGGATCCCACTGAGGCTTACATCTTTCCCTCCACTTAGAGCAAACTTAGATCAGAGACAACAAGCGTGCTCATTCACTGGTTGGTCCATCCACTCATCCATCCATCCATCCATCCATCCATCCATCCATCCATGTGTCTGTCACACACCTATGGGGCACACAGTACTGTGCCTGGGCACTGTGCACAAAGACAAGGTCAATGAGATTTATATCAAAAGATCTTGCCATGATTTTGGAGCTAATATAGTTAACTGTCTGTGCCCAGAGGTATGGTCTCTGTGTATTCAACCAACTGTGGATGGAAAATATTTTTTAAAAACTGGGTCTGTTCTCAACATGTATAGACTTTCTTCATTATTGTTATTTCTAGGCAAGACATCATAAAAACTCTTTACATAGCGTTTATATTGTATGAGGTATTGTAAATAATCCAGAGATGATTTCAAGTCTAGGGAAGGATATAAATAGGCCATATATATCCCATGATATTGTAAATCTGAGACTTGAGGTTTTAGGGGTTTTGGTATTTGGGTGTGGTCCTGGAACCAGTCCCCCTGAAATACTGAGGGATAGCTGCATATGAGCAGGTTGATACCCAGTGAGCCCTTGCATGCTAATTGTGGAGAGAGAGGTGACGCTATCACTTTTAAACTGGGATGTGAAGGCTCACTGGGGTCTGGCATCAATAGGGAAGTAAGGAAGGCCTCCTGGAAAGAAGGGTTGCAGGTGGGCCTGAGGGGACCATATAGGAACTTGGTGAGGCAAAGGAGAAATACAGGGTAGGAGTGGGGCCAGTGCTGCCACCAGCCAGGGAAGGGTGGGCAGGCTCTCCCCACCCTCCACACAAGTTTGGTTTCCTTCCTTGAACTCTCCAGGCCCATCAAACCCAATGAGATCCTTCCCCCAGAAAAGGGTCGGGAGGTGGCCAAGGAGCTGGGCATCCCCTACTATGAGACCAGCGTGGTGGCCCAGTTTGGCATCAAGGACGTCTTTGACAATGCCATCCGGGCTGCGCTCATCTCCCGGCGCCACCTGCAATTCTGGAAGTCTCACCTCCGCAATGTGCAGCGGCCTCTACTCCAGGCACCCTTCTTGCCTCCTAAGCCACCCCCACCCATCATTGTGGTGCCCGACCCCCCCTCCAGCAGTGAGGAGTGCCCCGCCCACCTCCTGGAGGACCCGCTCTGCGCTGATGTCATCCTGGTGCTGCAGGAGCGGGTGCGTATCTTTGCCCACAAGATCTACCTCTCCACCTCCTCCTCCAAGTTCTACGACCTGTTCCTCATGGACCTGAGTGAGGGGGAGCTGGGAGGCCCCTCAGGGCCAGGGGGGCCCCGCCAAGAGGACCACCGGGGCCACCCCGACCAACACCACCACCATCACCACCATCACCATGGGCGGGACTTCCTGCTACGGGCAGCCAGCTTCGATGTATGTGAGAGTGTGGACGAGGCGGGAGGCTCTGGTCCTGCTGGACTCCGAGCCTCAACCAGTGACGGCATCTTGCGGGGCAGTGGAACAGGGTACCTGCCAGGCAGGGGTCGCGTGTTGTCTTCCTGGAGCCGAGCTTTTGTCAGCATCCAGGAAGAGATGGCAGAGGATCCTCTGACCTACAAATCCCGGCTGATGGTGGTAGTGAAGATGGACAACTCCATCCAGCCAGGGCCCTTCCGGGCTGTTCTCAAGTACCTGTATACAGGGGAGCTGGGCGAGAATGAGCGGGACCTCATGCACATTGCCCATATTGCTGAGCTGCTGGAAGTCTTTGACCTGCGCATGATGGTGGCCAACATTCTCAACAATGAGGCCTTCATGAACCAGGAGATCACCAAGGCCTTCCACGTGCGCCGCACCAACCGGGTTAAGGAATGCTTGGCGAAAGGCACCTTCTCAGGTATGGGGCATGCCTAGAAGGCCAGGGATCGTCTCCAGGTAGCTTTCCCAAGGGGGTGGGCTGGTATCACTAGTGTTCCAAGTTGTTTTGGCTTTGACATGCTGGAGCTAGGACCGCCTGCTCCTTGAAGTGAGAGCTTGGTGGTTCACGCTATGAAGCTGTGGCCTCAGGAGAAATACAGGTATTCAGAGATCCATTGGCCCTTGGGGTTGGTCCTCCCGTGCTCACTGAAGCTCATTCGATGCCTCTCTCCTACACAGATGTGACCTTCATCCTGGATGATGGTACCATCAGCGCCCACAAGCCCCTGTTGATTTCTAGCTGTGATTGGATGGCTGCCATGTTTGGGGGACCGTTTGTGGAAAGTTCTACCAGGGAGGTGAGGTGGAGCCTGGGAAGGGGTCAGGGGAAGGGGACAGAGCGATGAGCCCAAGAGACATGTATGAGATGGTTTCTAGAGCTTGGGAAGTGACCATATTCCAAGAGAGGGAATTACAGTTATAGCTGAACTTGGTAGTTTGGGAAGAAGGACTTTCTTATATGACTCTCACATACAGTGTGGCATTCCAGCTTCATACATGGGGGAGGGAAGCCCTGACAAATGGTGATCTTTGAGCAGAAAGGAGGACTAGGTCTCAGGATTGCTAATTCCTTGGCTCTTTTTT